>VYZM01021061.1:3384-28402 GCA_013398915.1 Dromas ardeola
AAGTGAAGTTACTTTCTTGAAAGATAGGAGGTCTGTACCACTTTGCCCATGTCTTCATGTGGCATTTAAAGGAACATGTTACACATCTTACTCCATAACCTGGCATCTTCTTGGAGGAAATGTCTTGTTTCCCCACGAGAACTACTGTAGTACAACCCATTACCACCAGAACAGCTACATTTACACGTGCAGCCAGTTTACAGGTCATCAATGTGTACACACACAGTAAAGGTTAGTTTTCCCTTTTTTATTTTTTTTCTCCTACCCCTTTTTTTCTCTAATATCACCTACAATTAAAATAGTGAAATAAAGTAGATAAAAGGTGAAACATTTCTTGAGAAAACATCTTCGTTTCAGACACTCTAGGCTTTCTCCTTACATAAGCTCTCTTTGAAACACGAGTACTTCCCTGCACACAACTATCTAAAAGATTTCAAATTCAAATACGTAGAACACATGCATGAATGCAAGTATGCCACACTGATACACCTTCAATGAATAAATAATATTTATCTGATTTTATTTGCTCAGAAACAAAATTCAGATCGATAAGTACATGTGAAACATCATTTGTTTGGGCTCTATTGCCTTACTCAGAATACTCTTTTGCATGTTCTGTCTTTAAAAGCAAGTCTAAATGTAATGTTTCTTGATATCCACACCACACAAAATTGATCAATGCTACTAAGCAGAAGGTAAAGCTGATTTTGTAGCATGGATAAAACTCTTATTCCAAAATTTAAAATCTTTTCCAAAAGCTTCTTTTTCTTCCAAAAGTATTTTTTTCAGTTACTCAAAAAACAAAACAAAACAAAAAAAAAAACACCAAACCCTGTTAGGACTTCCTCAAGTGCCATTTTCAGTAAAAAATGGAAACTAAAATGAATCATATAGAAGCACTTTTATATGTTCTTACCAGTGTAATGGCAGCATCATCTTCAGGACCAGCATATCGAAATAAGATCCGATGTCTTTCCATGTCAGCAAAATATTCTTTTGCTTCTTTAGCAGTGCTGGTACCCAAACCTGTACAATAAAAAGAAACAGTTACTCCATATTCAAAATTTAAGTTTTATCATTTTACCCCTTTTATTTTACTGGGAACATTATAAAATCATTACAGAAGATATTATAATGAAAACAGCTACAAATAAAAATTTATAGCACCCACTTACGTTTTTTTTAGATACCTGAGGTTCACTTATTTCTTTTTAAACAAACCTTTGTAGTATTTTATCTTCCATGCTTTATGATTCTCCATATGTTTCTTCCACTCGTCAAATTCAGGAATACTATAGAATGAAAGTTCTTGCTTATTTTTGCTTGCCTTTAAAAAACAACAAAAAAAACCTAATCAACTTTTCTGTTGCACTGTAAGTAATAAATAAAATCTCATTAATAGAACCCATACCTTTACAATAGGGGTGATGAATTCCTCAAGAAAACCATGTTTCAACAGTGATGGCCAATTGTGATGAATAAAATTGATCAACAAGCCTTTTATGTGAGATCCATCCTGATCCTAAATCAGAACATGAAAACATGAGGCAATCTTATAATATGTCACATCCCCCCAAAACCCCACTCACAGGCCTGGATACATCAAAACAATGTCTGTTGACAGAAAACATAGAAGTGAACAGTTACTTTTAATTTGGATTCCAAACTGGACCTGGGTATAAAATCTCCACCTGTAAATGGCACTATCCATGAGCTAATAAGCAGCTCTTCAAAGCCAAGTGCACAGTTGCAGCTCAAAGGTTTCTTTGCCTTTGGCATGTTTCCTCCGAGAGCTTGACAGCTCTCCCAGACACCATGGAGCTCAATCTGGAAAAAAGCCATGCTTGGCCCACAGTTCTCGTTGGTGTTAAGGTGCTTGATGGTTCAACCTCTCCAGGAAAAAAAAATAACAGAGCTTCACAAATAACCAAAGCATAGGATTCCTAGACTTCTAAAATCTGAACAACAGACATACGCTTCATGAGATTATCCAAAAATAGTTGTCTGCATTCTTTTGTCTCTCCCAGACTTTCTAGCATTACTACCTCATCTACTGTTTCATTTTGTTCTTATTTCCAACATATTTTTGACTTATCAAAATCATTCATACATGATTTTATTTTTACTTTGGCATCTCTGGTACTGTGTAGAAAAGTTCAGTTGTTTATTTGGAGTAACCAAAACAACATACGGATAAATTATTCCATAAAGAAACCTCATACATTAGGGATTCCCTCGAATACATCCATATTGTCATAACACAGAGGCAGGTTATAATGACAAAAATCTAACCTACCAAATTGCAGCAAAACACATTTTAAGAAGCTCTGTGTATTAAAACCTGTGAATTTCAGACTAACCTGATCTGTCATGATCATAATTTTTCCATATCTCAAACTTTTGAGAGATTCTGGATCTTCATAGCTTTTCTTGTATTGTAGTCCAACTATTTTGATGATGTTGTTGATTTCTGCATTTTCCATAATCTGTATAAAAAAGTTATCATGGCAGTCAGTGTAAAAAGCAGAAAATCACGATTACCCCAATCTTTTTTAGGTGGACTTTATAGCTACTTTTTCAATGCACTCCTACCTCAACTTCATAACCTTTTTATCCCAAGCCCCTTTACAGCCTTCACACTTGTAAATATTTCTTCTGTACATGCAAATTCTCAAGACTGCACCACTCCCTTTCTCCTCTACAGCCAGAGCACTTTGGGTCCAGAGGGCAGGGA
Source organism: Dromas ardeola (assembly GCA_013398915.1). NCBI lineage: Eukaryota > Metazoa > Chordata > Aves > Charadriiformes > Dromadidae > Dromas > Dromas ardeola. The sequence goes on from VYZM01021061.1 coordinate 6,119, forward strand.
GAAAAGTGTATGTAGCAAGAAGTCATCTCACAAAGCTGCCCTCTCTTTCCACTATTTCTATGGGCATCTGGCAACATGACTCTTATTATAGACAAAGTCTGGAGGGCAGCAGAAGTAATGCGATGGGGTTACAGTGCTGCTATTGCCTCACACTGGGAGTCAATGAAATCACATGGCAACGGAGTGAATATAACTTTTTATGTTTTTTAAGTATTCATGTAAAATGTTAACAAAAGTCATAGCAGATTTTCCTTGCACTTCTGAAGAAATCAACTTCATCATTGCAGTACTGTACTACTACACTTAACATTTCCAGGCTTATCCCAGGCTTTAAAGTAGGTGGTACTTTACGAAATCCCAGCCACAAGATTTTAATGAAAAAAAAAATTAAAATATGAAGATGTAACCCTAGAATTCAAAAATAATCAGGAGACATCCATTTGTCAGCTAAAAGGAGACGACAAGACTACTTACCTGTTTGTGAGAAGCTTCTCGAACATTGAGAATTTTACCCCTGAGTGGGAATACTCCGTATCTGTCTCTGCCAATAACACCTAAGCCAGAGACAGCTAAAGATTTGGCAGAGTCTCCTTCTGTTAATATTAACGTGCAGTCCAAGGAATGTTTGCCACCTGCAGTCCAAGAAGAAGTAGAAGCAAGGCAAAAAAAACACAAAGGGTAACTTTTAAACTCACATAACAAAAATACAATTGAATATTTTTCCTATTCTACATCAGGTAATTTAAACAGACTGAATTTCAATTTTTAGGGATGGCCCTCCATACCACTAAAACTACACAAGAACAAGTATTCTTGCCCTTAGCAATACACTATGGATTACTATGGACAAGCAGCAAAACAGACAAAATGGGATGCAATGGTGGGGCATCGTATGTAATGGTCCCCACACAGCTGCACACCAAAAAAAACAAAAAAAAAAAAAAAAAAAGAAAAAAGATTGCTCCTGTACCTTTATCATTTCATTTTTCTAGCTGCAAATTTCTTACTCACATACATTATGCATGTCTGAGTTATATACAGGAGTTATTTCCCATTCTGCACTTCTCCTTTCCTCACAGTATATTTTCAGAGGTAATTTATTAAATTACATTTTTGTGGGTGTTCTTTTTTTATTGTCCATCAGCTGATGCCAGGCAAAGGTAAGAAAGACTTGATAGAAAAGCTCAAAAGATCAGAACGTTTCCACTTAGATTCTCAGAAATTTCTCAAACAGAAGAAACAAATCTTTACTAATAATGCAATTTTGATTTCCGTGGCTGTGTGTTCAGTGTGCTCAAAACTGGTATGACATGTATATTCTGTTTATTGCAACTGCAATAGTTGAATAGATGTTCTAAATAATAAGCAAGTCCAAGGGTGCAAATGTTCATTAAGCAGTTTTGTTATTTTACCAAGGCCAAGTGATAGGAAAGACTGCAAAAAACTTCAAGCTGGTTGAGGCTCACCTACTGTTAATGAGATAGTTTTGAATATATTGGCATTTAAAATAGGTGCTTTAATTTGCCTTCTTAATATTCAAATCTTTCGTCTTCTGCATCAGACATATGGCTTAATATAATCTAAATTAGGCAGCTATTCCCACTGTATCAAAAGGCATCAATAGCTACCATGCTATCAGCAAGGTGGAATCCAAATACCGAGAAAAATACTAATCTGCTGTTTTAGAATATATGAGAGCCTTTTTTTTTTTTTCTAAATGAACTGCAGAAACCACATCTGAGTATCATTCAGGTGCACTTTCTTTTGGAATGGATGCAAACATTTACATTTACATTTACATGAAATTAATTGCTATGTGCCAGGTATTTTCCTGAACACAGCTCTAAAGAACTCAAAGAGAAAACTACATGAACTGGCAGGTTCAAAGAATGCTTTTATGCTTCATCAGATTTAGTAATCTAGCTACTCCCTAAGAATCCTATATTCCTATTCCTGGTTCTTTATTTTTTCTTTCATTTCTCCCTCTTCTCCTCCACAAGCCATAGAACTAAGTATACTTCATCAAGATCTAAAGAAAGCAAGAAAGACCAGGTACAGGACTCATTCTCTTCAGTGGGGGAGGAAATCTGCAGCAAGTACATCACTATACAGATATATATCTCTCTCCTATTCCTAAGTATTAACCATTATCGATTCAAAAACTCAGTGGTACCCAGCACTCAAGAAACCTGTGGATGCTGCACCTGAGCTACAAATTCACCCCTGAAGTAAAACTAAAATCTAAAACCCACAAGAATTAAAGCTAGAGGGGTCTTTGGCCAGACACTGTTCTCTCCCAGCTGCAATGGACTGCTTCATTCCAACAACTACTGGCACCTGCTATTAGAAACCAAAGCCAACCCTGCTCCCTCATGTGATTTGAGGTGCTTATGAAAGTGTAATTCCTGGGATCCTTACAAATATTTATTTGTCCTGAAATACAACTACATCATATAAGACTACTGTATTTTGCTGACAGATTCCAGATAACCTCTGTGCGACATGTATGAATGTCCTGAAGCAATCTCCCTAAAACTGTATCTTCATACATCAGTTAAACCTTTTCTCCAGCTTATGGAGAGGTCTGAAATTCTTTTGAGAAGCCTATTTGTAACTGTGTAACTCTTCATGATATGCTTAGTCATGTGCACGTTCATAGCAAACATTTGTGAAGAGTTGAATTTTTTCATAGAAACATGGTGAAGAGTTGAATTTTTTGGACCTAGAAGAAGTGATCATCACCTCTCACACACAGAAAGCGCATGTAGCATGTACAGTCCTTACTTCACCTGATCCTGAGAATCCCCAATCATTTCTATTAAGATCCCAAAGACAGAAAGGAAGATGGATAGTTCTACAGTGTTTTGTCTGTATACTCATTAAAGAATTTCCATGGCACCAGGACTTCCTTTTCCACTTATGTTAAGAAACATCAAGATTTCAGTCAGATGCAGTCATCAACTAAAGTTCCTTAGGACAATTTCTCAAGAACAGAGCAACCAACACACGCTCAGCCACACTAAAGGAGTCACTCTTCTGTATCATCTTCTGCCTTCCCTTTCTCAACGAAAGCAGCTTTTTATTAAGGTCAGAGATCCCAATTATAGTATTAGCTTAGTTCTTGCACAAAAGAACAAAAAATCCTATTGATTTTCAAGAGCAAACAGATGATCTATATGGCACCTTCAGTCTTTAAAAAGAAAGGACTAAAGAACTTTTTACTAAATATATTACATGTGATCCTCCAATTTAAAACATCTCTGCCAGTATATATAACACTTCAGAAAGTCAGGCCAAGTGTGAATATAACAACACACATTGTATTCAGAATTGCCTTCCTGTGTGTCCACCACAAATGTGCGATGCCTTCAATGTGAGATCTACTATGTTTCAGACCTTCAATAAACCTGGGTAAGCCTCCTTGGGGGATGCAGAGTTCCTGCTCCCCATATAAGAATAATTTGGCATCAGAGAAATACCTAGGTAACAGGGATACAAGCCATGCAAAACTTTAAGCATCGGTGTTGCACCCAAATGAATCCCTACATGCCTTCTTAGTTGAGAAAGTTTCAGGGTGAAAGGCAGTGTAACACTTTATTAGCTCCCCTATTAGAGTTTCTTTCTTCCTTCCTCTCACCCACAGTAAAAGAAAACAGTAAGAAGTGATCTTGAAGCCTGTTCTCCAAAGCAGAGATTAAAAAAAAACTATGAAGAAAGTGCATCCAAAATCATTCATGATGTTATTTATGAGCACAAGGCTTGATACCCATAAAAAGCGTTTCTCCAAGCACATGATCTTCTAGGCGTGAAAAATACCAGGAACGTGCATCTGACTAAGGAATACAAATTCCACAAGCAAAACACTAGTTAAAGGAAACATGATTAGCAACTTCTGAGGCAAAACATGACATCTAAATAACTGGAAAAGTAATAAAATACTGAAGAAAATGCAATTAAAAAGATGTATTAAAAAAAATAAATTAATAACCTGAGCCCAAGGAATCAAAAAGAAAGGGAGGAAAATTAAACAGAACTCATCATCTCATCAAGCCATCTGTGCCTTGAATACTGGAGCTCAAAAAAAAAGCTTCTTTACCAGTCTTACGTGCTTTTACCTACTTAACTGACCCACCTACTTCATTGCAATTTCTCTATCTTTGCTTAATGTAAGGATGTATTAAAAATCAACTTACACTAACACAGACTGGCAACATTTCAAGCTCTATGTGCCCCTCAAATAATTCAAGGACAACTCCCATCCCATTGCTATTGGCTCAAAGATGGCCATCTGATCCTGATTCCTATCTGTGCTAGGAAAGAAGCCAGCAGAGACTGCCAGTTTGCCCCATATCCCCGGACAGGAACCTAATGGCATTTAAAGTCTCATGAAAAAAGTATCTTGAACCATTCCCTCAGGTCTGCACACTACGTGATCTACTTCCTACAGCTTGTGACCCTACAAAGCTTCTGATCTTTCTATATTAGAAAGGTCAGGAAGACTAGTCACCTCCAAAATAGAATATTGCTAGCACTATTTAGCTTCAAACCACAATTAGAAAATATACACTATTTCAATGCAGAACTAGACTGACGTTTTTGTTCTCTACCCTAGAGAGGACGGTGTTCCTAATATCAAACTCACCATCATGCTTTAATTCTAGCTCTACAAAGCTTAGAAAACTAGAAAGATTTTTAATAAAAATCTTATGTAAGGATGAGAAATAAAGTCAGGTTTAAAATTATGATGTCTGCGAAAAATCTATGAAACATTAAAGACATTAAAAATAAGTGCTCTTACCAGCATCATTAGCATCATCCAGTTTCGGAATACCCTTGATTTTACTGTGTTTCACCGATGAACATTTTTTGTTCAGCTGAGTTTGTGCCTTAAATTTGACCCAATTCAAAATACTCTCTATGATACCACAGTTAGAGGCCTATAAGTAACAGATCAATACGGTGGATGAGAAAAATAGTTTCACACAGCAGAGTCTTACATCTCAATTTTAAGTCACTGACCTAACACTGTTTCTCAAAGCCCTCCAAATTTTAAAAATTGCCACATACAAAATGTCAAGGAATTAACACATACCTTACTGTTTAGAATTTAATGCACACAAAAGCAAAACACTCACACAGCTTCTTTTCCACTCCTTGTTTAATTGGTGGAAGGAGGAAAAGAGGACCAAGACCTAATAAGAGGTTGTCTTATGTTGTGTGGTTAATGTGCTGAGACATTTTAGGTACTAAGCGCGTACTCCCTGGACTTCGACAGCAAAAGGTAACCTTATGGGATATTTATGCCCATTTAAAGTTTCTTTGGAAATGACTGAAAATGGCTGAAAGACAATCAAAAGCATTTAAGAATAAAGCTCTGTATCAACCACTTGAGAAACTTATAAAATTTTAAGAAACACATCTGCAGCAAAAATAGCATATAGCATATTTTCAAAACTAAAACTGCTTTAGGTTTGGTTTCACGTCAAAAGAAAATAGATGTGGAGCAAAATACTGTGAGCTTTGGCTTTTCATTAACCCCCATGATACAGCACTCATTGGTTAGAGATTCTGCTGCACATTTAACACCTCTGGAGATCGATGTTCACTTTTGGGAATTTTAGAAACACTGTGAATCAAACCTATTGATAGAAAAACAACATATAAAACAAAATCTGAAGAATGAATACAAGATTGTGTTATTTTTTCCTGTAAGTTCTATAAGAATGTCACCAGTAAAAGAGAATTACAAGAATAAAACACTGTACAATAAATGCCAAAAGTATTAGCAGTGGCACCATCTTTCTTACTAGTGGGGTTCCATTTATGCTACTGGCACTAAATAGGACTCAGTATAATGAGTTCTAGCTAATAGAATTCTACTTTTCCTTCCTTGTGTAAAAATGTAGTAGAGGAAAAACCTCTACCATGTATTTCTACTAATGAATGAAATACATTCATTTAGAGTAGCAATTCTTCCTGGATGACTAGAAGAACAAGTAAATGTGTCATGTTCCCTCCCACTCTTTTCACTTCAGTAAAAGAGAGTAAGACTGATATCAAAGAATAAGGTAGATGATATTCTCAACTTCAGAAGACTATTTTAACACAAAAAATTGGTCAAGGTCTATGTTTAGGTTTTAAGAGTGAAATTCATTTCACCAATATAAATACCAGAATCTCCAACAAATGAGCTGATCAGGTGAAACTCGCTTTTAAACCCAGGGCAACAGCCAAAACACAGTCATTGCTTCCATTATTAAGGCCAGAGAATAAATAGAAGTTCCTCCATCCCATTTTCATAGTATGCTAATGGCACTAGAGCACTATAATGCACTAATTAATCTTCTGCTACATAACATACATACATTCAATCCAGTATGTCAATGCCTGCTTCACAGAAAAAAATAAATATGCTTTACTTACTGCTTTAAAAAATTTCTCAGATAGCTGGCACTTGGACCCAAAACTTTTAGGCTGCAATGTCATGTTTTCCTTCGTCTGGGAATCAAATGATGGGTTTTCAATCAAGCAATTAACAAAAACCCATATGTGATTCTTCACCTGTTGAAAACATAGAAACCAATTTACTGAATAAAGTTACCACATTTTATTGTTTTTCAATATTTTTGTATAAGGTTACTTGCCTGAAATGGTTTCACTGAAACGCCAGCTTTATTCTTCTTTTTCACCACTTCTATCAGTTTGCCCACAACCTGGTCCACCACGTAATCAACATGCCTACCACCCTTAACGAGGCAAGAGGAAAAGAAAGAAAAAAAAAAAGAAAAAGAACAAAACCATTTAATTTCCTAATAGCTTTCGGCCATATTAACAAAGTTCCTGTAGTCATACTTAAATTTGGAAATCCATGCACATTTAGTTGCAGCATAACAAAGGAAAATTTGTTTTAAAGTTTCTCTTTCATGTCATTCAGTCTTCATACAAGTGAGGATGACAGATACTACACAGAACAGAAGAAGCAGGAGACCTCTCATTCACTGTACAGTGGTGGATTTCAAATGTAGCTGCTTACAGCTTGTAACAGGATACAAAACCTTAAGAATATGGCAGATCTGAAAATTATTCTGTAGCACTGGGATGGTAGCTGCAACACCACATGGCTGTCAAGAGGTATCTTTTTAACAGGCACATAAATAACCTTGGACTAAAAACATCACACATTCGTTCATCAAATTAAACTTTCCCCATTTGGTTCATAAAAACATGTTCAAGAGCTCACCCTCAGATATACAGCATCCATGCCTATTCCTTCCCAAAAGTCACCTCACCTTTTCTTAGCTGTATTTACAGAACTCTTTGAATAAATGCTATTAGCATTCTCTGCTAGCCTGGGGCTCACGTGAGGGCAAATGGAGAGCAAACTGCAAATAGACAACCACAAGATCCAGAAAACTCTATAAGAACAGAGCAAGATAACCTTTAGGAGATGAGCAGTTCTCCTTAAAACTAAAAAAGGAAAGAATATATAGGATTTTCTTTCTTCATTGCACCATAACAGCTGAAAGTGAAACATTCACAATGCCCGTCACAATTCTTTCCTTTATCCTAGAAAAAAGGGGGACTGAGTACTGGCTATCCTTGCTTTAGGCCTTTCCAATAGATATTTCAAGTGAAGTCATGATATTTCAAAGGAAGTTGCGTAACCTTGGACTTGTAAATATTTAAATGTATTTATCATCATTGATTCAGACAATTTCATGAGCCACTGTTTGACAGAATTAAAGTCTACAGGATACATACCTTCAAATACTAGTTGTTATTCCTAATTTGGAATGTTTTATCTGTCATATAAGTTTGTGCTGTTTTAGTCTTTACTAGTGGTTCTGATTCAGATACTTCTGAATATAGAATATACCCCATAACTGTTAGATTTCTTTTACACATGTAAACTGTCACTGTTAGAATGTAATAGATCTATAATAGAACGGGTTTTTTCCCAGAAAGCTTATGTGAAATGCTTTCGTTTACCAAGCAATTCAATCTCAAAATTACTTGTCTTCTAGCTGTATGTTTTGGGTTTTTTTTGTAGCTAGTTTAAAGTTTAAGTCCAAAAGACTTAACTTTAGCTAGAAAACTTAGCTAGAAAAGGTGATGTGATAGAAGCTTTGGGGCACCTTCTGAAGGTGTTCAAATGCTTAGTGCTTCCCTATTTAGACTGAAATTCATCAACAGTAAACCCACTAGTTAAACATTGAAAATAATCTGTATTTTCATCACCCTGCCATATTGCAAATCATTAGTTATATATGGCTTCCAAAAGATAACTCCTCTGACATACTACTTCCAAAGTTTAAGTACATAAAAAAGCATTTTTTCCTCAGGGTCTGTTGTGCTAGGGATCATTGCTGAATACATTACCTCCACCAAAAGTTTTCTTGCAATAATGAATCATAGAATCATAGAACAGTGTAGGATGGATGGGACCTTAAAGATCATCTAGTTCCAATCCCCCTGCCATGGGCAGGGACACCCCCCACTAGACCAGGCTGCTCAAAGCCCCATCCAGCCTGGCCTTGAACACTTCCAGGGATGGGGCATCCACAACTTCTCTGGGCAACCTGGGCCAGTGTCTCACCACCCTCACAGTAAAAAATGTCTTCCTAATATCTAATCTAAATCTACCCTCTTTCAGTTTAAAACCATTACTTGTCCTACCACTGCACTTCCTGATAAAGAGTCCCTCCCCAGTCTCTCCTGTAGGCCCCCTTTAGGTACTGGAAGGCTGCTATACGGTCTCCCCGGAGTCTTCTCTTCTCCCGGCTGAACAACCCCAACTCTCTCAGTCTGTCCTCATAGCAGAGGTGCTCCAGCCTTCTGATCATCTTTGTGGCCCTCCTCTAGACTCACCCCAACAGGTCCATGTCCTTCTCATGTTGGGGGCTCCAGAGGTNCCAAGTCCGTTTCCTCTGGGCTGCTCTCAATCCATTCTCTGCCTAGTCTGTATTTGTCCTTGGGATTGCCCTGACCCATGTGCAGGACCTTGGACTTGGCCTGGTTGAACTTCATGAGGTTCACATAGGCCCACCTTTCAAGCCTGTCCAGGTCCCTCTGGATGGCATCCCTTCCCTCCAGCATGTCAACTGCTCCACACAGCTTGGTATCATCACCAAACCTGCTGAGGGTGCACTCAATCCCACTGTCCTTGTCACCGACAAAGACTTTAAACAGCACCGGTCCCAATACCGATCCCTGAGGAATGCCACTAGTCACTGGTCTTCACTTGGTCATCAAGCTGTTGACCGCAACTCTTTTGAGTGCAACATTCCAGCCAATACCTTATCCACCAAGTGGTCCATCTGTCAAATCCATATCTCTCCAATCTAGAGACACGGATGTAATGCGGGTCAAATGCTTTGCACAAGTACAGGTAGGTGATGTCAGTTGCTCTTCCCTTATCCACCAACACTGTAAACCATTGTAGAAGGCCACCAAATTTGTCAGACGTGATTTGCCCTTGCTGAAGCCAAGTTGGCTGTCATGGATCACCTGCTTATTTTCCATGTCCCTGAGCATAGTTTCCAGGAGGATCTGCTCCATGATCTTCCCAGGCACAAAGGTAAGACTGACTGGCCTGTAGTTCCCCGGGTCTTCCTTTTTTCCCTTTTTAAAACTGGGGGTTATGTTTCCCCTTTTCCAGTCAGCGGGAACTTCACCAGAGTGCCACGATTTCTCAAATATAATGGATAGTGGCTTAGCAACTTCATCCACAAGCTCCCTCAGGACCCATGGATGCACCGCATCAGGTCCCATGGATTTGTGCACCTTCAGGTTCCTCAGAGGGTCTCAAACCTGATCTCCTACAGTGGGTGGTACCTCATTCTCCCAGTCCCCTGCCTTTGCCTTCTGTGACTTGGGCGGTGTGGCTAGAGCACTTGCCAGTGAAGACTGAGGCAAAAAAGTTCTTGAGTACCTCAGCCTTCTCCATATCCCAGGTAACCAGGTCTCCTGTTTCCTTCCAGAGAGGGACCACATTTTCCCTAGTCTTCCTTTGAAAACTGACATACATACCTGTAGAAGATCTTCTTGTTGCCCTTGACATCCCTGGCCAGATTTAACACTATCTGGGCTTTTCTCCGTATTTTACACAGAAGATCACCTTTGCTTACTATCAATTATTGCCTTACAAAAATACAGGCTAAATAATGGTTCTTGTTCAGACCAACTTGCATTAGGACAGACAAAACAAAGAAAACACATCTATGGAGGCATTCATCATGAGGTAACAAACAAAAAGCTCCTCCTTATTTAAAGCTATTTTAAAAACAGAACTGGAGGAGAAAAAATGCTTTTGATGAGTGTGAGGAAGTATAAGATAGATAAGAAATGGAAAACAACAAAACCAAGAAAAAACAGCAGCCAAAAAGACAGAATAAACGAAAGAACAAACAACTAGCAATTAAAAGCCCAAAGTTAGGATTCTACATTTTAAGGCAGAGTATGCATCTGAAAAGACTGAAAAAGATGTAAGGTGGCTGAATTGATGGGAGACAGTAGCTGTGTTATCAACTTTATGTAGAAAGTAGAGATGGGAAAAAAAAAAAAGAGGAGGTAAAAAAATGGCTTAAGATGGTAAATATTATTATTCATAACCAAACCAGTACTTGCACTTCAAAGAAACCATCTATGGTTTCTGTCAGTCTCTGCAGTCACCTACTAAACAACAACACAAACCACTAGTGTCTTTTAGAAGCACCATACATACAAGTATTTTTTCATGGCATTTCCTCTTAAAAAAAAACAACAAAGAAACAAAAAAAAACCCAAACCAAAACCCACCAAAATTAAAACACAACAGTTTTTATTCACATATGGATGACAGAGTTTCAGCATAGGGAGCGTTCAAGTGAAAGTTGATACATTGTCATCCTGCCACTTTAAAGAAAATTAAATCCATTTCCAAACTGTAAAGAAAAGCTACTACAGGAAAATATCAAATTACATGTTTCAAAAACATTCCACATTTGAATGGCAATTCTAAAATGCATTACTTTTATACACAACATTAACGAAATCTTACGCTTATGGAAATATCTCAATTTATTTTTGTATTTACAACTTTAGCAATTTTTTTTAAGAATTTCAGCTCTTCAAATATTTTTCTAAAACTAACATCTGACATATCAAAAATTATCTACTTACCAGTAATTCTTGTTCTTAGAAGATATTAGTTATAACAGTTTCCCATTTCTGTGTCCATTCTTAGTGTGTAGCATTGAGTGAGGGATGTTCAGAGCTCAAAGAACCTTTCAACCATCTCACCAGTAGGTGGCACATTTACCCACTATAGAAGCATAACAGCCTATAACTGCCCCAACTGTCAGTACATTTTAATACAAGACAGAAAAAGAAAAATACCCTCTAAATCTAGAGGGCTGTCAATGATTATTATGACTACTGTATTATGAGAAAGAGCACTAAAACTGCATAACCTTCTTTTCCCAGAAGGTAACCATTATGATTGAATCCCAGTCTTGCAAACTTCATTCAGGATGCAGACATCTAATGAAATGGTAACAACTGAAATCTTAAAAACAAAGCTCAGACTGTCTCCTATATACATTCTATTCATATCATTATCAATAGCCAACAGCCTCAATTAATTCTGAGGTAAGGCATATTTAAATTCTATGGACAGATCAATGGTTCATATGGCAAACAAATGCAGAAGCTAATTATAAATTTGAAGTTTTCATTGAATTAGCTATATAAATAAAATCCTATTTTCTTTTGCATTTGTTTTCTATTATATTTATTTTATTAGAATAAATCAGAAAATGTCAAGCTCTGGAATGGTCTTGAATTACTTGTTGAACTCCAGCAAATTTTAACAGGTTGGGATGCTCCCTCCACCCAAATCTACTATCTGACACTGCATCTGTATTAGCTGAGCATTTCTGCTAAACTATTAGTATTACAGTTAGCAATGCCACCATATTAAAAATACCATTAGATTGCTATGTTAATAACTGAATTTTCTACTACAATTTCTACTACAGCTACTATTTGAAATTCAGAACTTGGGACGACCATGTTTAATCAGTTTATGTACAAGCCTCACTGAAGGTTATCTGCACAACTGTTAACAGCTATAAACATCCTTTTAAATGCTGCCTCAGAGCCTGAAGTCGAATTCTGTGGTAGGCTACTGTGGCAAAATTGTGACTAAATGGGGACCTGGCCAAGGTAACAAATTTATAAGAATAAAGCAAAGGAGTCATGCCTCAACATACTGCCTGACCTTCGACACACCCCTCAAAAAAAACCCCATCAACCTAAAAAAAACTTGTTTGGAATTTAAAGCAAGTTTAAAAAAGGTGGAAGGGAAGTTACGACTGGGTGAAATTTATCCAGAAACGGAAATGAAAAGCTTTCAGCAAACAGTGATAAATAACCAAAAAACAGCTGAAATGAGCTCCTCACCTGTTAGCAGATAAGGGGACAGGCAGTTGACGCAGTTAGTTACTAGCCATTATGTCTCATCAGTGGGTAGTTGCACATCAATTGCTGGTGAGGTGGTTCACCGGCCCCGAACATTCCACATCCAGTCACACACATAAGGCATGGATTGGGAGAGTGGGAAAAACTAAAAATTACAACACTTACCTTTGAAGAATACACAGTACTTTTTCTATGAATTTTCTTAAAGAATATATGATAACAATGTATGTGTAACTGTATGATGGGTGAAAATTCATCCAAAAGTGTCAAATTCAAAATCTTTTGAGTAAGTGTATGCAATATATTTAACTTAGGAGTCAGTAAGTATTAATTTTTTCAAATACATTTTCTTAACCTGATATCAAACATTATTAAGTTTCTCTACATTGCCAGATTCTTCATAAAGGTATTGTATACATCTTTAAGGTCATGCTATTTTTCTTCTTTATGTTGCATAAAGAGGCCTGAATGAAAACTAAGTTTTAACCTTTCAACTACCAGATGTATTTGTTATCCTTAGTTTCGACAAGTATCACATAAGCATTTAATTAAAATGTACACTTGGAAACCAAATACTCTACAATGAAATAAACGATCCCTCTTCCCACTGAACACTGGTTCAGCTACACTGAAAATGACACTGGAAGAAGTTATGTAGTAAAAATTATATACCACCAAAACACTGGCTACACATAATCTACCACTGAGATTAATGGGCTCATCATCAATTAATGAGATTAACTGATATTTCTGGACACCTGTCTAGAGTAGGAACCCCACTTAGTGTAACCACTGATGCTTATGAACCACTTGTGCTACCATTATAATTTTCTGCTGTTTGACTCTTTCAGAAAAGATCTGAGCAAGGAGGGTTTTTAAGTGTCTGATTACGAATTCTTAATATTTCTCATCTTCTGGGGAAGCTCAGGGTTAAGATTCCCTAAAAACAGCCTCACCAATGACCAGAATTGCTTGACTGTTACTGCATCACTCACCTGGTGCAATTTGTGAAGAGCAGAAATGACAAAAGACTTTCTCTCACCATGGTGGATCCCAGATCCCTAAACCTGGATCATGCCAAACTGGCATAAATGACAGTTACGCTAACTGGTTTCAGGTGATTGCCTTGGTGCCTGACCACCCCAGCAATTTGAGAAGCACAAAGACTGTGGTAGTATAGTGCTGCTTCATCGTAACTGAAGTTTTGCTATGATATCATTTCACTACTACTATAGTTGCTAGTAAGTAAGAGAACACCTAGATCCTCTTATATACAAACATAAATAAAAGAAAATTTCAGGCCAGTTTTATACATCATAAAGCAATAAAAAGAAGGACATTTTTCAAGAACACCAAAAGCCATTTTTGCCATCCAAAACATGCTACTGCTGGCTTTAAAGGGGTTTGTACATTTTTTTTAACCTTAATTTCAGAATTATTTCATTACAATGTGTTAAAAAAGAAGGAATAAAATTGTTCCATTCATTTTATATTTAATCGATACCATGTATGCTCACATAAGACATCAGTATCACTGATAATGACTACTACTGTTTTAAAAACTAGTGCATATTCAGAAATATTGCTATGAATGCATTTTGATTGCATTCAATTGCTCTGCCAGATTCTCTCATGCAAAGGATTATCTCACCTACTTATATTTAGTAACCCAGATGTATTTTTTTATCAAATATCTGACTGGGCATAACCTTAGCACACATTTTTATCACTTACATTTTTTATCATTTAATATAACTACTCACCTTTGTGGTAGCTATACTATTTACAAAGCTGATTTGCTGAAACCCTTTTTCACTTAAAGTGAGGCACACATCCCATCGTTCATTCACAACTTCATGAATAACTTTGAGTGCAACTCCAGTTTCATCCAGCTTGTCTTTTACGTAAAGGTCTACGTAACTGCGAAATCCATTTACCTATGAGTAATGCAGATAACAATTACTATTCTTTGCCTAAAATACTCAGTATACTTAAAATATTTTAAATGAGGCTCTTACAGGTAATTTCTTCCCATTCAACATGACTTTGACTCCTTTGCATGACCCAGCCAAATCATATGCTCTTCTTGTCATGAGGGCCACAATATCCTTATCAAGTTTTTCCATTTTAAATTTAGATAGATCTGGCTGGAATGTAATGCATGTGTAGTCATCACCATCGAAATGCTTAATCTTGGGTTCAGAGGTCTTCATCATATTGTTCATCCAAGTCTTTGGAAACAAAACATTGTAGATGTTAGTTTACAATACATGTTATCCTCCCTCCTTTGTTCCATTTTCCAGCTATGCTAGGATTGCAAAGGCTACCCAAGGAAAAGCTCACAGACTTCTTTTATAAGTTTCCTCCGGTGAAACACTATGCATAAAATTAATTGCTTTACCAAGATGTGCACAAGCATCGGTGACAGCAGATTTGTGGTTTCTGTAAATATGCAGGTATCATTACATTGATGGACATGATTCTAATGCAAATACAGCCCACCACAGAACTGACTAAATTAGGTACAAGTGAGCTAGCTAAACAGTCCTTATTGCCATCAGTTTAATGCTTTCAATCTACTACACATTTTTATAGAGAGGCTTATTATTCCCTGTGCAGAGACTCAGTAATCTCTGAGACAGCATCTTTGTGGCTGTGCAGTGTACCAAAGCATGCTTCTTGACAAACCAACTTGCTCAGATTTGACTCAGGAGTCTCAGTATTGCTCTCTGTTTAAGAACATGGGCACATATATAAGACCAAGTACATAAATATACTTTAGTTTTAACAGAAGAAATTTGTTTATCATTTTTAATCACTTAATACTCCCAAGAAAAATGTTACTTACCAAAAAACCCCAAATTCTAATATGCAGAAGTACCAATTTTACTGACTGAACTACCTAGCCTGCAAAGTTTACTCATCCATTTGAATGTTAAAAGATTAATTTCATGAAATATTCATGAAATACAGAAAATGTGTTAAATTTTAAATGTATAATTACAACAAAGACAAGGAAAAAAAGTTGAGATAATTTCTATACCTGCTTAAAGCTGTGTTTGTATTCCTTGCAAGCAGTTTCAACTGTAAACTTTGTACTAAATATGTTACAAAGTTTTGCACCATAGCCATTGCGTCCACCTGAAAAAAACAACACATATTAAGTTTTTTACAGCAGAACCATATTTATGATATACAGAGAGTATGACAATGAAGTAAAATGTTCCTATATGAGACAAAAGTTTGGCCACATGTCAACAGCTATCAAAAGATGCCAGAGATGGAGTTTCACACTACCTCCAATCTGGTGCAACTGCTTCTGCCTCAAAAAGGAACAGTTTGCTCCTCCCCCCAAGGCCAGGAAGCTCCCATTGTTTCCCTTATGTCGATGTACCAGTTGCTTACTGAAAGGCAAGTGACCTCAACACCCTGATCCAGCTGAAAACTAGGTCAGGATCAGATCCAAATCACCCTGCAACCACACATCATAATATGGGCAAAACATATGGGGTAGGATAGAATAGAACTAACTTTCATTCATGATCTAAATTAGAGTTACTTCATGTTTGGGATAATAAATCATATCCTAAGTTATTAAATTTATTTTTCCCTTCATTTCAAGAGCATAAATGTTTAAATGCTTGCATAATAATAAATGCATTAAAATATTGTTTGTTACTGAATAATGAGTAGTGACATTAAAGATGTAAAAGTAAAGTTCTCTGTAAACATTGATGTTAAATAAGAAAAAGTAAGATTTTTCTCTTTAAGTCATTTTACTTTAACAGACTGCTATAGTAATGGTGACTAAATGATCATCTGTTACGAAACAGAATAGAAGAAGTTAGAAGAGAAAGCATACTGAAAAGCAAACAATGGCTTAATTAAATAAAACAAAGCATGTTAAATAGTCTTGCCTGTAACTTTTTTCTCATCATCATCGTAGTTGCTGGATGTTAGCAGCTGCCCAAAGATTAAAGCAGGTACGTATACTTTTTCTACTTTGTGTTCCACAACTGGTATACCCTTTCCATTATTCCATATGCTGATAATGTTTGATTCCCTATAAAATAGTGAAGACATTAAGCCAATTAATCTTGAAGACAGACTCCTGCACACATTTTGCCTGTTTAAATAACTACATAAAATACAGTAAAAGACCATATTCCTACCACGTTTATTCACAGCTCTATCAATTTTAATTAAAAAACCCACTTCTTTGTGCTTAGTAGATGACTTAGAAGGGGCATAATTGCCCACACATGACAGTATATCATATCACAAAAATAACCCCCAAAAATCTGTTTGAAGAGCTTTCACTATGAACACGATCTGCAACAGAATCCTGACGTTTAGTGACAGAATTACACTTCAGTTAGAGATTTAGCTTTTTAGGTTTCGTTGAAGTCCACACAGACACAGAGAAGTTATCATCGGTTTAAAACTGTTATTTTCCAGTTATTGTCAACATTGCAACTTACTTTATGGATCAATACCAAAATCCATCAACATCTGGCATTGTTAATATTTGTAGCTCTCATACAGAATTTTCATTTCATAGTATTAGAGAGTTCAAAATCATGACAGGTCAGGCAGATTTACACTACCATTTCCGTCCCACTCCATGAGAAAAACAATTTGGTCTACAGAAACTGATAATGCACTGAAAACTTGCAGAAAAATGACTTCTCAGCATACTTATCCTAAAGATTAGGTGCGAAAATTAGGTCTCTAAAACATTTATTATTCACTGAATGAGTACTACTAAGGGAACACAACCAACATCTGTTTTAACTGCGGTACTTCTCATTAGGAAATATCTCTTTAAGTATTCAATTTTGAAAAACAGTAGTAATGATTTATTTGCAATCTGCAGTTTCAGTGTGATATAGTTGACTAATTCAAATATAACCTCATCCTAATGCTAAGGGAGTTAACATAGAAGTTCAAGAGGTGCAAAATTATGTTACAAAACCTCAAGGTTGGTATTTATGATTTATGAGTAACCTAGCTGGTTATAGCTATGTACTGCCAAGCTTTCATCTAATCATTATTTTTATATCTTCTGGTTTTAAGTTTCATTCAATCAAACATTAATGAGTAGTTTAGGAAAGCAAATTACTATAAATTCAGAATGGTAATACTTTTTTTTCACCTTTTCATCTTAAAATATTAAGCTAATGGAAATAATTCCAAAAGTATTATTTTGTTTTTAAAAAATCCAATTTCATTTAGTTAAATTACTTGTACAAATCTGAACTACAGCAGCACTGGCAGGGAAAGTAAGTGAAAACATGCTTTTACTTACGGATCAATGGATATTTTAATACAAGTCATATTCTTGTCCCTCTGCTTATTGTCAGCAGCATTTACTATGAAACAAAGTAGCACAAATTAACACTTTCTAGAAATAATAATTAATTACTTGATCTGTAAAAGCGATTTTATATATATATTCCACCACAAGTTACAATGGTCCAGGAATTTCTTAATCTGCTATCTTTTTGCATATTCTGTATCTTATTACTGAGGTCTATAAATACGACCAAGCATCTGCAAGCAAGTATTTTTCAACCTTCTTATAATTACTGACACTATTTCTAGCAGTTAGATTATCTTAGAAATAAATATAGAATTATATTTTGTGAGCCTGTTCTCATAGCTGTTCTTAACATACTGAGCACCTCATTCTTACGTTGCTGCACTTCTTTGGATATTTATTATAAACATATCACACCATGCATGTTAAAAAAAAATAGGAAATTATATGCATCACCAGATCAGTTGACGCATCCTTTTACCACTGAAACTCAATCCTGAAAAAAGTCACATCCACTAAGGTGTGTTGTGATTGCAGCAAAAGTTACCTCTAAAGAGCCTGTGAGACTTATAACAGTTTTAAGTTAGTTCCTAAACAGTTTACACCTTTTTGGACCAAAAGAAGCATAACTGGAAGTTGACATTTGATCAGAATTTAATTAAACTGCACTCCAATGTACATTAATTACAAACAACAGAAATCAGAAATGTGACTATGGCCATTAACTGCAAAAACACATTACAATCGTTTTCAGTATTTGTCTCATCACCCATGAAACAGACCAAAATACAACCCCAAAACACTAAAGAACATGAAGATAAATCCATTAAAATTAAAATGCCTTAATATCTTAATAGCTTATAAGGATCTCAATATAAGATCAGATATTTTGAGGTGCTTTTGCTAAAATTATTAAGTGCAGTTTCATTAAAAAGTATGCAGAGCTACAATGTCCAATTTTCATAATGTTATTATACTGACCCCTAGCTCTCAAACCACACTCTCTGGAGCACTTATCAGTGCTACATAAAGAAGCAATAAGCCATACAGTACTGTGATAACGATATGATAATGATTTTCCTTTTTAATGGGACAAGATCAAAGTGACTCCTTCCCGTGAAAAGCCCATAAAGGCAGCACTCAAAAATGAGGTGACAAATGATTTTCATTCCTATATTTCTCAGTAATGAGTAAAAAACAAAACTAAAAAATCCTTCCCTTCCACCTGGCCAAGATAAAGTCTTTATTGCCTCCAAGACAGCAAAGCTGTAAAGGATAATTACAGAGGTGTGGGTAAGTGCTGAACCCAATGAAGGTCATGACAAAATTTTCATTGACCCCAATTCAGTATAATTTAGTTTACAATGTAATCCCACCAATCTTTACAACATAACTTCATAAAAACTGATTAGCCCAAGAATTCATGCCAATTAACACAAAATATCAGTTCAGCAGACAGCATGCTTCGGATGTTGCACACCTCTACTGTTGGTTAGTCTTCAATGTGTGCCTGTCACCAAGAGAATATCATAAACTAGTAAAGTCATAGTGACTCAGGGACTTACTACAGAATTTTCTAAAAATCATTTGTTTGTGCCTCAGTCACTATGCTTTTAAATAGCAGTATGATACTTATTTATTTTAAACTGTCTGAAGTCTAAAAACAATCCATGTAAGAATCACCATCACCACCACTATCATTCTGTATAGAAGGAAGTAGTTTTAATGATGCACAAGATGATGATTTAAGTTAACACTTAGAAAACTTTCAGTTGTCTTCTTTCAGAAGAATAATCACCTTTCAAATGTTACTTAAAACTATGTCCCTGATCAACTTTGCAGATTAAAAACCTTGTAACAATATTAATCATAAAGAATGATCTAGTTTGGACATTCAGTAACAAATATTTACACTGTCTTACAAGCTCAACTGAAAACACTCTTCCCTCTTTAAACTGTTCTGTAGTGCTGGAATGCACTGGAATTTTCATGCGCTGCAGTTTAGTGGCACTCTAAGTCTCTGATTTAAACCTAGATACAAATTAATGTGCTTTGAGAGCTCTCAGAAAAATACATACTCCACAATGCTAAAGCAGTATTATTGTTAAAAATACTTACCAAGGATTTCATCAAAGATCTTGTACAAGCCTGGAACAAAGGTAACTTCTCTGCAATTCATTCCTACATCTTCATCATAAACCCACATTAGCTACATGTAAACAAAATAAAATAAAAATATTTACTTGTCTTGGTAAACCAGTCTATGATTCTATAAGATCTATTTACTTCAGGAACTTTACTTTTCCAATCCGATTGCTGCTGTCATAGGAGACAAATGTAGAAGCAGAAGCGTGTCAAAAATTACAACTGTACCCACAAAGACTTCCATAATGAAAACCCCTTATTTTCTGCTTGGTGGGGAACTCCAACAACATAGACGGTGAAGTTCGAAGCAATTTTCAACTTCATAAAAAAAGCTGAAAAAAGTGCCAGCAGGAAGCTTAAATTCTCTGTTCTCTAACTAAACAGACAGAGCAAAGCACTTTTGGACCTAGAGCAAATGCTACTTACAAATATGTATATATATTTGTGTGCATATAGGCATGTTTGTAAACACACACACATACACACATAACTACGTATTTACACACACTGGTGTGTGCTTATGTTTTGGCTGAATATTTTCTGAGCATGTTTTTTCAGGTGAACCAAGCACTGCTTTAAAAAGTCCTCTCTTGACCCCTTCCTACACATGCATACATAAACACGACCATAGTTTTAGCATGATAATTCAGAATACTCAGAAAAAGTAGAGATTTGCCTATTTATTAAGCAGAATAGTAATTTCCCTATTAAAACAACAAAAACTATTAAGACTGTAAACTTAGTGACACTTACCTGAGTTAACGGTTCAACTGACCCTATGTAGGTATCTGGACGGAGGAGAATGTGCTCAAGCTGAGTCTTTTTCTGATAAACTCTCTCAACAGACATCTTCTTTGAAGCGTCATTTTTATTAATGCTTTCTGAGTCTTCCTTTTTCGAAGCATTGATCTGATTATCAAATAATGTCTAAAAAAAGAACCACACCAACAATCAATCTCATTCATTCAATGTGTCACTCTCAAGATATAAACAAAACTTGACAGAGATTTAAATTACAATCAAAACTTGCCATGTAATTTAAATGTTTTCAGATGTATTAAG
Organism: Dromas ardeola; assembly: GCA_013398915.1. Taxonomy (NCBI): domain Eukaryota; kingdom Metazoa; phylum Chordata; class Aves; order Charadriiformes; family Dromadidae; genus Dromas; species Dromas ardeola. The sequence continues at coordinate 27,105 of VYZM01021061.1, forward strand.
ATCAAGCTATCCTCTCAATAGAGAAAATTCAACAGATTACGTGACAGTTTCTTAAAAAATTGTCACATATTCAAACTTTAGTGATTTACCAAATAGTTTATTAAACAGAAAGCACTAAACAGGGATTCACAACAGTGTATTACAAAAGACATCCACTTCCTCAGGTGAAGTATTTATAATACCTATTTTGTGCTTAAGCATTTGAATTCAAACCACTTAATACTGTTCTGAATAACAACAGTAAAACTACTCTTTTACATTTTAGTTTGGACAATTCATTCAATGGGACTTAAAAAACACTGTAATGACTCTCCTATGGCTTCTGAATTGCCATAATTTACATTCTCTATTTAACAAAAGCAATTAAACCTCATACAATCCCAGTTTAAAATGCTTTATGATTATATAAGCCAAGGACTGTAAAAAAAGAGAATCACGTAGGCTAATGTCGAAATTTAAACAGAATTCAAGCCTAATGTGGCTGCAGATGATGAATAATGTTTCAACTGGAAGAGCAAACAGTGTTACAGAAAACAAATGCACTTTTCGGGGGAGGATACAGGGATTTGGTGCACCTTTCAACAAATTTCTCCTGACAAATACCTCCTTCCCATTGAACTATAAACCACACAAAAGGAAAAGTTAAAATCTCTCAGAGCAACCAAATGTAGAAAAGGCCCATTCTGAAACATTAAGAGCATATCTACCAAGAGACTAGGTATGACATTTTACAGTATACATTCTTACTTGCAAATGGGAATTATCTTAAAAGAATCAATTAACATAACTTGAACTCACATATTTATTTGCCTGGCTAGCAAATACAACAGAAAAAAAAAATTGTCACGACCTGCCTAATACCTGAAATAGCCTCCTTCTCTTACAGGGAGTTTACCAACTTTGAAGCAGGTGCTACATGACCAGTAAAAACCATCAACAGACAAACAATGAAGACAAAACCCACTTGCCAATCAGGTAAATATTTTATTCCCATTTAGCTGTTCCCAGTAAATTTCTGTATAAAGTAAATATAGGCTACACTCCAATCCTGGATTAACGAATCACCATATAAATTTCTCATCCAGAAAGTATCATCAGTTCTTTCTCAACCTAGCCTTTGTTGCAGCCGCAGATAGCACTGAAAGGAAAGGGTAAGAAAGCATATAAGCACATAGCAACAAGCAGCAAACGATACGGAACTCACCCAAACAACTTCAGCAGATTAAAAAAGGCCCAACACCGACCTATATCATACAATTAACAAGGACAATTCTCCTCATATTATTGCAATTTGTCTT
>VYZM01021065.1:0-19957 GCA_013398915.1 Dromas ardeola
TTAACAACAAATAGCCTTTTTGGCCTTCACTTCTCCACATCCTCTCTCTGATGGTTAGAAACCTTCTGCAGTTTTCAGCCCATATCTGTTCACCCGCATGTTATGATGTAGTCTTTGTTCCTTACCTTATATAGTTCTTTTCCCTCCATGGTATATAACCATTCCCAGTAGCTACAGACGCAAAGATACCTCCCTTAGACTTCTGCAAAGTCAGCTGTCTATTACCTTGAATCTCACACTATAATCCAGGCTGATTTTTAATGTTTTCTTTCTTCTTAAGAAATGAATAGTAAAGGAAAATTATTAATTCTACATTTAACAGGGGTAGTAGTCCCCAGTCTTCAATGGAGATACTTCACATGTGATATGTCTTAGGGTCATATTTTATTCTTCTCAGGCTAGATCAAATTGCTGACTCACAGTTACATTAAGAAAGTCAAGATTCTTTCCTTGTTATTGAGGTGTCCCCTCTTAAATAAATTATCATGCTTTATCTTATATTCAAGATGGGAAATTTTATCCCATCAACATTCTTTTTCACGTAATTCTCCTACAGTATATTCTGGTACCCACATACAGATAATATAAGAATATAATTACGTACAGTATAGAACATTTTTTTTAAAAAAAGAGGCTTAAAAAAAGAAAGGGATGTTAAAACTGAGGCCTTTCTTCAAACAACTGGTACAATTAGCACAACCTGCAGCTGTATCCTTAGCTGTAGATCTTACACTCATCCCTTCTTCTTCCAACTGAAATAAGAATTTTCCAAATTGAATTATGGAATTATATCAAATACTGTACTCTTAAAAAAGCCTTATATAGTTTTCTTGATTGAAAAATCAAAAACTGTCAGATAGTTCTGATATAATCTTTCTTGGCTACATAGTCAGTGCAACAGTTCACATTTCCAATTTACGACTTCTCAGATTGACAAAGTAATCCGAAACCAATTACTTTAATTCTTAATCTTTCAGTCTATCCATTAAGTCTCATCACGTGGATTGGACTTCAGTACACATGAGAAACTGGTTAAAAATTTATCTAATGCTTTGGCAAAACAGCACAGAAAAATCTTCATTTTTACTTTTTTTTTTTTTACTTGTCATTCATTACCTGCTAAAGCTGTCATACAGATTTTTGTTTTCAGAGATTTCTTAATTCCAAAATGACAACAAAAAGGTTAAAAGACACTACAGAGCTTTGCTGCTTGTTTTCCATACTTAGGATGTGACATTTCTCCATCTAATATTATATACTCCAGTTTTTATCCAGCACACACAGGTGTTCCATTATGTTTAGCATAAATTAAATCAGGTTTACTCAAGAGAAATGCAAAAGAGCTAACATTAGAGGGCTGTTTTATATTCAGAGAAGAATGAAGTAATTTGAAAAAACAACTTTTGTTCCTAGAACTAAAGTCAAAACATTTACATTCACGGGTTTCCAGAAGAGAAAGTCCAGTGAAATATAGTTTTCAATGCCTCTGAAACAAAGAAATGAATTTCAAAAGACCACAGAAAGAAATAATGAGCCCCCCAAGTTACAGAGAGGCAAAGATCTTAAATCAAAAGGACTTTTACATGCTGATGCAAAACATCTGGGAAGAGCATAAGGGCAAAACAAAGATTAGGAAGATGCTATTGGAAAAGAGAAGCTGGGAACAATTTGTAGACTCTGTGGCACACCAAGCCTGTCCCAGAGTCCTTTGCCTACTCACTGCCAAGCTAACAGAAATGCAGCTTGGAAATTTAACATTTCTATTTGAATATTCATGGCAAAAAACCGTGCAATTCTTTTCTGACCTTTCAGAATTAAGGGCGTAGCTTTAGTTCACAAATCTACTGCTCTAAAACATGTCAATTCTGCATGACAATGAGTGTGATCTTTGTTAATGTCATTGTTTGAAATAGAGCATTCCAAAGAATTCCAATACATCATGTAACAGAAAACTTCTAACAATAGAAAAACCTAGACTATTTATGTGCCCATACATTCCTGTCACTTCAGAATGATACATAAAAATTAGAAAACAAAAGGAATCCAACCTGCAAAGCAGTATTGTTAAAAATAGAGGCCTGGGTTTTCATATCTCTATGTTCTTTTCAAAGAAAACTGGCCTCCCTACTTGTAGAGTTGAGGAATTTCCATCTCTTGGCATTAATGAGCAATTATGTAAAGTCATGAGTGGTTATTGAAATTACAAACGTTTAGGAAAGGATTTCTCCTTTTTTAAAATCAATATATGTGGAAAATAAACCCATTATTTAAAAAAAAATAAAAAAGGAAACTGAAACCCCATTCTTTTCCACAAAACTGGAATAGATCTGATTTTTAAATACATGTTCCTTTAAATATAGTCTTTCTGAAAATAAAGTTCTTGATCATATATAAGAGAAGGAATTTATCGTTTGGCCCTTTTGGCCAACATTGTTAACATACAGTATTGCCCAACATTCATCAGAAATCCAGGCATCCATGGCAATGCAAATCTATTTTCTTCCAAGAAAATTCCTGTGAACAAATCTCAAAGAAGGCTATCAAGTCTAAAACCTGCTAGGTGACTGGTGTGGGTTTAGATGTTAGGTACAGACAAGTTTGTAATGTTAAATAACGGTTCAAAACCAGATTTTTCTCATCTTCACAATGTTTGTGGACGTATCTTCTGTCTTGAGAATAGTTTCTTACTAACCCTCAAACACAATTTTACCCCCAGGCTACCCAGCTGACTTGGACTAGGTAAAACTTCAAGTATTACAGCACCGGAGTCAACATCATGGAAATAATTATGCTGTCAGGAAATCAAGTATACTGGAGATTTCCCTCCAGAGTTAAATACCTATATTAAGAGTTTAAATAATTCTATCACTTTTAAAATTGCCAAGGATCAAAGGAATGAATAGAAAAATTTAACCTTAGATGAGTGAATCAAAAAGACTTATTTTAGTTTTTTAGGAGGTGTGCTTTGACTGAAGAGTTAAGGTAAAAATCAAGGAGATAAAACTTATTCCAAAATTCTTGCTGACTACGTGAGAAAGATTCATCAGGCTTTCACCATATGGAATTATATCAAATTTACTTTCATAGCAAAAATACAACAGAGCTTGCAGGGTGGTGCAATAAGTTAGTTGAATGGGTAACAGCTCAGGTCTTTTAATATGCAAAAAATGTCATGCCTGAAAAGTCTGTTTTTGTAAAAGAAAACAGGCCTGAACATGAAGTGCTAAGGTAGTTAACAAAATAAGCAACAATCTTCCAGGTGGCATGAGCCAGTAAGCAAGAGCTGAAAGTGTGAACTACCTGCCTCGGTGAAGCAACACAGGAGAGTCCCAGCGGCACCAAAGTCCAGAGATGTGCAGTTCTCCGGCAATCACCATATTCTTCTTCCACAGCCAGATCTACCCTACACAAAATTCTGAATATCCCCTAAAAACTCTTTGGCACTCCTATCAAGTGTGTCTACTTTGCTGGCACCCATTTGCTATTTTGACAAGTTAGCTCTGGGTACACGGTGGCAGAACCATAACCTTTCTGGCTCTTTCCCCTCAAGGTCAGCATCATTTCCCTCCAAAATTCAAAGTCGCTAAGAGGTAGAAAGTGAGATGTACTATAAATGTTTTCTTTTTCCCTATTATTTCTTAATTCCTACTCTCACAAGTATGTTTGGAACTGAGGTAAGTGCCTTTGAATCCTTAAAATTCAAAAAATACATACCTCAGAAATTTTTTCTATAAAAATTTTATGCAGAGAAATATTAAATATAGTCATCTATCAGTTCAGTTCTCTTAAATAAATTATTTTTCTCAGTGGGGAAGAGGATAGAATTGGCACTGAATCAGTGCCAATATCCCCATAAAACCTTTCCTTGTCTCCCTTCTTTGTGGAACAAAACTTTCCTGGTCAAGGGAAGATCACTGCAGTGACATTTTTTTCTCTCAAGCATCACTAGTAAGAGTACCTGGGAGAACGAAATCATGCCATCTGTAACTTTGTATTCAAACCACCTGTGTTAAAAATTCTACTGGAACAGTAATGTTATAAGTTACAAATAAGCAGGCTAAACAGACAGTTAATGTAATGTACTGTAAGCTAATGAAAGAGAGGGGGGGAAAGGCAATAAAAGAAAGGAAATAAAATTTGGCTGCATTTACCAGATGGTCAAAAAATTAATCTATCAATCAACTTATTTAATTACCTAGTTAAAAATTTACCAGGACCAGCTAAAGTTACACAACGGGCAAAACCAAAAGCAAAACCAAAAATGCAAATAAATGAAACGGAGCCAACCACAAACATTGTCACTCCTGAACCAAGAAGGGAAAAAGCACGCATCAAAGAACAAGGGCTGGGACAAACTGCTGCAAAACTGAAACAAAAGTCATGGTTCTTGGAATGAGAAAAGAACTTTAAAGCACATATCCCAAATACTATCTCAAGTTTTCTTAAAGATGAAACTCGTTTGTGGGTACTTAGCAGTTTTTATGAGGCTTACTTATTTTTTAGAAACTTTGCTACCAACTTGCATGCATATGGAATGAAGGGGAGGGGGAAGGAGAGGCAAGGAAATCAGCTGAACCTTTCTAAGCAATTAGTTATGCATCAGATAAGTTGTTTTCTACAGCTGCACAACCGAACCTCTTTTTTGATTTGGGATTCAAATTGACTCATAAATATTGAAATTACAAGCTTAAGGAAATGGTACTATTTGATGCATGGCCTATTTCTAAGAATTAGTCTGATGGAGAAATCACGGCTAAAGTGTTACCATTTTAGTATGGCAGCATTGCTATTCTGCTAACACTTCGCTGACCCTTTTAATAAAAGGCCCTTGTAGCAATGATGGTGCTACTGTGCACTATTGCCTTCATCCTACTACTATACAACTCCCAGCAGCTCATTAGGTTGGATTTTCATTCAGAAGTGCTTTCCTCTTTGTTAACAATTGCAGTGCTAACGCACCTTACACCAGTCTGTTTCATAGGCCACTTATACATAGAATCATAGAATCACTCAGGTTGGAAAAGACCCTTGGGATCATCAAGTCCAACCATCAACCCCACTCTACAAAGTTCTCCCCTACCCCGTATCCCCCACCACCACATCTAAACGACTCAGCCACATTCAGGGATGGTGAATCCACACCCACCCTGGGCAGGCTATTCCAATATCCGACCACTCGTTCTGTGAAGAATTTTTTTCTAATGTCCAGTCTAAACCTACCCTGTTGCAGCTTGAAGCCATTCCCTCTTGTTCTATCACTAATACAGAATCTGTAGTACTTGTTTCTATACCAGTTTCTAGTATTTTAGGGTTTTTACCATCCTGGATATGAAACTAGATGTGTAATTCAGTCTTTCTCCTACAGTACCTCTCCCCCCCCCACCTTTTTTTTTGTTGCTTCTGCAGCTGCTTGGACACCCTTTTTCTGTACATCATAATTAATATTCCTCTTTCTGAAAGAAGCCTATCTCCAGGGTGCAGTGATTATAGCTTCACAATGAAACCAAACTGTTTCAGGAGCCGCAATTTGCATCCAAAGCACTGCAGAGGTGAGTGAGTTATACAGAGGCCAACCACAACAGACTCCTTCCAGCCCCAGAGTGCAAGTTCTGGTGCTTTGACTCCTCATGTGTATGACTGCATCAATAAAAATAATCAAAATGATTATTCTATTTCCTGACAACTTGTGAAAATTTGAAATTTGGTTTCATTTTGTTTTGGAACAAATCCCATTAAATCATTTTAATAAAATCAAACACCGAAATTCATTTTTTCCTTTAAAGCGAGCTGGAATGCAAAGCTGAGTAGCCTTCTTCAGGACACTGCAATCTAAAGGTCAAATCTCTTCTCCATCTCATTCACGGAATTGCTTTCCATGATACATAAAAAAGAGTAAGGACTTGAATTCCCATCTGTCATTCAAATCCCAAGCCAGTTTTCATGCTGTCAAATCTCTGCATACCGTTACTAATTCCTACCAAAAACACCATTAACCATTAATATCACTGTGAAAATTCAGATAGAAACATTCTAACATGTTTGTTGCTTTCTTTTTTTTTTTCTAACAGGCAAGCATTCCTCATACTTCTGCTGGGCCCCTTTGCCAACAAGATTCACAGTTTTATGGCATTCATATGTATTTCCCCATCTTCTGTGCAGAGTCTTATTCGATGTGAACGATTCGCACGCTTTTAAGCTATCTCATAGCTGGTGCTCATATCATCATTACCCACTGTAAAGCCCTTCAACAACATTTTGTTGAGCCTCTATCAATCTGGAGCCATGTTCTATCCCATGCACTAAATTTAAGTGTGGGTCAGAGTACAATACAGGGGTAAGATCTGCTTTTCAATGACCTGTTTGTAACAACCTTTGATTTCTTACCTCTTCCTTTTCAGACCACTTCTGCATCTTGACCCTGAGAATGAATGACTCTGGTAAGGTTTTTCTGAAGATCTTTCTAGCACTGCTCCTATTAACTGTTTTAATATCTGGTTGGTTCATTTGAGCATACTGAATTTTTTGTCTACAGCGTGCAAGCTAGTGTTTCCTTCTAATGGACAAGTTTCTCACCTATCAAGGTTTTAAAACTCCCACCACTCTTGAACATCCAGTTCTTGGGCACATTCATTCTTCTTATTGATCTTTGCATATCCTTTGCTCTGTGCTGTCACCCAGCCTCAGTGAAGCCTGCTTATAGAGATGAGTCACAAATTATAACTTGAGCGTAGATTCTGTTTAAGAACACCACCATTTCCCCAATTGATCTCTTTGTTCTGAGCTGACTTATTTTTCTCCCTATGTTGAAAGTTTGACTGTGTCTTTGACTCACTCTTTTGATCCTGTCTGCTCCTTAGCAAGCGTTTTATTTCACCACTGTTGATAGCTGGTATGAACATTGCATTGCAGCAGATGTGGGGGCTTGTTAAAATACATGCTTTACAATGTACCTGAAAAAAATCACCTTTAGTATATTACAACTTGTAGTAAATATGACTACTACAAGAATTGTAACTAACATAAAACTAATTCAGTACATTCTTTCCTACCCAGAGAATATTAAACACCAACATCCTGTTAATCAACTGTTAAAAAAAATTACTTTAATTACTTCTAAGACAGTGTCTGTGCTGTGAGCAGTATCTCAGCCGTCATATGCGATCATAAAAGTCAGTTGCATTAAGGTATATCATCAAATGTAGGCTGTTCCCTGCAGTACTTTCTGGGAGTTTGCTGGGAGTCTAATAATTACTGGGAAAGTTTAGACTACCAAGAGTCTGATTATAACACTGAGGGCTAACCAAACACTCTAGCTTAAATTCCTCACCATGTTGAAAGCACTTCCAGCAGCAGCCTATTCTCCTTCGTAATCTGTCATGTAAATCTAAGTTAGTCATAGCCCCAGATTGACTGAATGCTCATGAGACTCAGACCTGCTAGTATTAGGAGGTTGTGTCACAGCACAATCCAACGAGGAATGAATATGATTTACCTTGATATGAGCTATGTTAAAAGTATTACAGTCTTCAGCAATTAATTTCAGTTTCAACTGTGCGGTTTTTTTCTCGAATAACTTCTGATACATTTCTAACCCCCACATTAGATAAGCACAGAGGAGAGAATTTGCAAAGACAAGCAAGAAAAAAGGGCATGCCTAAGAACTGCCTTCACACTGCAGGGTGATATTTTTAGATTTTGTATTCTGGAAGTCTGAACATTTTAGAAACCAATGTGTAGTCAGTCAGGCATGCATAAAAGTCCCAAACTAAAATGAACCAGCTGGACAGAGAAATTAGACACAGGGATATAAACAACTGAAGGAAGACATAACTCTACAGTCAAATATAGCGTTCCTACTGAATTCCTCAGCTCAGAACAAATTCTAAGTTACTGACTTAGTTACTGACTATATACTGACTATATTCCCAGAGATTTTAAGGATGAGAAGATACTTTGAGCCAAAATAGTTAATATAATTGTAATTAACAAAAAGGAAGTAGTAAGAAAAAACAAAAATGTGTCCAGTATAAAAAATAGGTTGTGTTTGAGAACACAAGAATGAATACATATTTAAAACCCTGTTTTTTAAACTTCTGAGGCTGAGGGTCTGAACATCAGAATAATTCAAACCAGTCTTACCACTTCTAAGAAAATATGATCTATTTTCAGTAAAAACTTCATGTTATGTTTTACCTTAAGAGTCACAGGTTTTGACGTGCTAAGCATTGTCTTTCTATTGTAAGAAACGAAGCTTAAATATGTTCTGATTACAGCTTAGTCTAGCACCTGACATGCTGTTTTCATCTACGAATGGTTCTGATACTGAAGAAAAACATTTAAAAAAAATAAAAAGGCAAATGTGATCTTTAAAGTATTTTTGTGTGGTAAAGTTAGCACCTTTGAAAATAAAGGATTGTAGAGCTGGGATCATTAGTTACCTTTTCACCAGTGGACCACGTGAAATACTTCACAAAAATGAGAGAGTGGATATGCACTTCTCTAAAAGACAGAAGGAAACTCTCCAAAACTAAACAGAACATTTCTCCCCAGAAATTATTCAGACTGGACCTATACAAGTTAGTTTATTCAGAGTTAAAAGACCAGATAGGCTGTATAGAATTTTTCTTTTGTTTCAACAGCCTTTTTTCCTGTATCCAGTAAAATCTTTGTCAAACTAAATTTGATGCAGCTTCTGTAATATAGAAAATTCTTAAGCAATTTCATGCAGACTTCAGAGGAAGGAGAAAGCACTGTCTATTGTGGTAGTGGTTACAGAAAAATATATAGGTATTTAATATGCACTGTTCATCCTCGGGCAAAAAGATAAATTAATAAAATGGCTTCTGCTAAAGTCTTCTGGCTGTTTGATAAAATTGGCTGAGGAAGGGAAAGGAACAGGGAAGAGTGGGATGATAAGGAAAGTTTTCCCTGTCTCAAGGTACTGTGTCCCACCTGACTCCTGGCCACCATATCAGCTCAAATACTCTACAGCCAACTTGTCTTCCTGCTTCACCTCCCCTTCTATCCCTACCAATAAGTATATTCACATTAAGACACAGTCCTTGGAAGTGCTGACTGAAGCAGGGTCTACTTTTCTGAGCAATTATTTTAACTCCATAAGGGCACATGCAAATGAAACGTATCATATATCAACGTATCATGTATCAGCATACCATCGTGTGATACCACTCACAGTGGACTGAAGCTTTGGGTCGGGAAAGAATATGCAAAGCCATGAGACTTTGTGAAATATCATCTGCATGGACTACATGGGCCAGAAAAGCCCAATATAGCTCAAACCTTATTTATACTGTAAGCAACGGTGAGAGCATATACTTTAGCATTTAATCCATGCCCAGAATTCCCTTGGCTAGTGACCCACTTAGTTCACCCCAGAAAGCACACTACTAGTATGAATTTATTATAGGTGTTCAGGAGCCGCAGCATCCACCAAGAGATACACCAGCATAAACTTCCCTGTATTGAGATTTTTGCTTGGCATTCATCTCCTTGGAACCAGTATGCATTTCCAAGCCAAGACAGACAGGTATTAAGAAAATGAGTGAAGGAGTTTCTATCTGGTTATTACGGTGCTCCCACTTTCTCATAATAGGTGGAAAGAGAACAGGCATGTAGAACATCAGCCGCCTCAGGTTAGAAAGAATATGAAATAGTTCAGCAACTGTTTTGAAATGTAGGCTGGAAAGGATTAGGGCTTTACAGAAGGCTGTTAATTCTAAAATATCTGAATACTTTAATGTGAATCTGAGTGCTTTCAAGCCTGCACGTCTGCATCATAAACTTTTGAAAATGGTTCATAACAGCAATAATACCAGAGAGATTTACCGTTACTGCAGCTCCTCCTTGCTTTAGAAGAATGTTCTCTACCCTCAATCTTGCCTCTGGCCATTAAATAATAAACCAATAATTACCAGAAAATTCCTTGGGAACTGTTGATTCATTATTAAAGCAGGATATGGGTTTTTTTTTTTTTAAAAAGTGGAATTTTGAGAAATTACTTCACATAAAAAATAAACAAAAGCTGATTTCTTTCCAATGCAAATTTTGTGCTTGGAACTCAATCCATGTGCTACAAAGGAGAAATAACCTAAAACCTAATGGGCCATACTAAACTGAGGATTGCAGTCTGAGGAAAAGAAATATCATTTGGAACCCGCTTTCTAAATAAACCAGGGATTACAGCGTGGACAAAGCATACAGCGGGCAGCCTGCAAATGGAGGTCCACAGCTGCTAGGTTTTAGCTAAGTGACACCTTACAGAGTGTCTTTCCCATTTGTGCCCTCAGCTGCTCTTTTACTTTCCTTGCCACAAATTCTCTCACCGTGCATTTCACTAAGAGACGATGTATGGGATTCGGCTGCTCCCAGGTAACTAAGCAGGGCTGTATGAGATGCTGCGGTGAGCTCTGCTAGGCACCTGGAGAGGTGCAGGCATCCACTCTACCTCTGCCTGCCTGCCCTTGCAGATTTCTTGGCTGTCCTGAGCATCCTAAATCATATCAAATGTCTCTGCTTAGGCCTCTGAACCCTGCCCAGGGTTTATGAGCCCCAGTTCCTCAATGAGGCGAGACCCCCAAAAGCAAATCAGGCAGTCAGGTAGGCGAATAGCAGGCTGAGCTGTACTGACACCAGGTGATGAAAAACAACAGGACTGCTTCAAGACGGCTGTTCCCCAACATTACAGGCGATCTCAGGAGCACTCCTGAAGTGGCTGTTTGACCATTTCAAGCTCAGCACAAGTGTGTACGTGTTTCTAAATTTCTTTTTAACGATCCCTAATCAAATATTCTTAATCATAGGAAACATACAAAGACCTGCTAGATCAGTCAAAATACAATCCAAGAGCTGAGTGTATGAGCACTTTGATACAAAGTGAAGCCTGTTGTAGATAACAGTCTCAAGTGCAACTTTGCAAATTAGGTAAGCTCTTGAAGTTTAAGATACAAATTATGCACTGACTGAGTAAATGGAAGCCAGCTAAAGGTAAATAAAATTGGCTGGCCAAAAGTAACACAGGAACATTCTCTTTTAAAAGCTGTAAATTAAAAGAAGAGAGAAGAAAGAAAAGAGTTTCCACAGTGCTGCATAACGGCCCGCTCTCTGCTTTCTTGAATTCGACAAGTCTTACTGTTTACTTGGTGCACACAGTGTGCTCAGAGCTATTCAGTTTCCAGAGATCACTGATTTTTTTCAAACTAAATGTAATATGAAGCAAAATGCTAATGATTTCTAATTGTATTACTACATTGGGATTGTTCAATAACAAAATAAACAATTCTTTGACTTCCTTCTCATTAAGTTCATAGCTTAAAACACACAGCATAAAGTGGTGCCAGTATAATAGTCTGGACATCATTGAGGGTAACTACATTAAGTGATCCACAAAAGAATTACAAGGATTAAATACCTACTAATGTCATATTCCACCACATGTAAGGAAGGAAAAATGAAGTTACTAAAATCTTTTCAGTATACATACAAAAATACCATTAGTCTCCTTCTGATACTTAACCTGGTGAAAGTGCTGCTGAAAATATTGTAGCTAAGGAATATTGCCCCTGCACGAAAACTGTCCAGAAATAGCTTATTAGACAAATTACCGTATTCATCTGAGCTGTTTGCCCAAGAATACTCACCCATGTAAGAAATTGTTCCAACGTGTTCTATAGTTTATGAATGAGCTCTCTCTATATAGCATTGCATTACACAATTAAAGCTTTTGCTGTAAAACGCAGGAAATTGCAGTCATGGTTAATTGCATAATTCATGAACTCATGCAAAGTGTGAGCTTGGTAAATATGTAAAACTTTTCAATCAACTCAAGTAGAATGAAAGAGGAAAACACATTATTGCTGAAGCTTTATATAGCAAATAAATGTTGAGTGGAGGAATGCATTTTGTTTTACGTTCTTGTTTAATATTACAGAAGAAGTAGTCATGAGTACTACAAAAAAACCCCTGGAATTACCTTGATATTTCTGTTTTTTTTTTCTTATGGTGGAGATAGAAAGATTCAAAGATTTCAACCAGTTATTCAATCAAGGGTTGATTATCTTGACTTACAAACAACCTAACCGAAAAAGTTAATAGCACTGTACACTTATTTACATTTTTATTACCTTTGATAGGAGCAAAGGGTGAAATAGGAAGAGATAACTATCTCTGAGGTACAAATATCTTTGAAAGTTTAGAATTTAATATTAAATGGAATATACAAGTCTGAGCCTCTAAATTGTTTTTTGCAACAATCCCTGTTTCTTTTCAATTTAAAGCCAGCTTACATATAAACACAGAAAAAAATCTTTATTCAAAAGATCATTAATAGATTGCCAAAATAAATTTTTATCTTTTGAATGAAGACTTATTTTAGCAATCTATTAATGATCTTTCCGATCTTGGTCATTCCAGCACTATGGTATAAGCTTATGGCTATTACTGTAGGGCTTACTGGTACTCTTTGACCATGCTTGAAATTTTTATTATATATAGTGTTCTCTTTTTTAACTTTCTAGAGGGGAACTGAATAACACTTCCATTCTTTAGAGGAGGGTTTTGAATCCAAGCAAAAGGAAAATTTTCAGACTAAAAAAATGCTCTACCTTTTTTTTTTTACATTTTGTTCGCATTTTTGCTGTCCTTTCTCTTTCACATCTGGATTTATCAGGAATACGTTAGTAGGCAGTCAAAATAGAGCATGACCATGACTATTGTAAGGGGCTGACCTCATGCTAGTGCCAGAGCTCAGCCAATATACTACAGATATGAGTGTCTGGAAATAACAGAACATCTGCAGGACAACTGGGGGAATGATCTGGGGAGAGAGCTGGCACTCATCCATCCCTCCATAACCACCTCCAGTTCCTGTTCTGGGCTTATAGACCTTGACTGTTTTGATATATCTTTATCTAGTCATATAAAATACAGATAGACATCAAGGTCTTAAGAGTAGTGCACTAACCTCTTTGGAACAGAAAGATTCTTGCTTCAGATGAAATTGGAAAGACTTTAGGAATAACCTAAAAACCAAAGAAGCTGCTCCTCAGGTGTGATATCTATATCAACAATTTATTTCTATAAAAGTTGCTGATACCTATTGCCTTGAAATATCGGACCACAGACTGAGGTGATTAAATATGGAGTCAAGAGCTTACCTTGAAAATGGATCCCATAATCTCTGCAGAAAATCATGGTCTAGGAAAGAAGGGACATGAAAGCTAAATGTTGCGGAGTTGCTAGTAGACTGCAACTTTCTCTTAGATGTGTTGAGCAACTGTGTTATTTGGGACATTGTTTTATAAACATTGTCACTAATGAGCATAGTTGTGTTTTGCAGCAGATTGTTCTCTGTCAATGCATTACATATAAAAGCATCCTACACAGAGTCACTGGTAGAGTACAGTTTTTACAGCTAAGAAGAATTTGCCTTCTCTTGCTGCAGCAAGGTTAAGGAATTTGCACAGAAAAACATTGACAGCTATGAATTAATATGCCATAGTTAATAGCCACTTGCAGTACTTTTACACAGAATCTGAAATGTTTACAAATTAGGAATCAAGAGTCAAAGATGTGGGGTTTTCAAACCCGTACATTTATTTGCCCCGTGCTTGAAATTTAAAATACAATTCAAGCTCTGCAGAAGAACATAGGAGATTGTAGTAATCCACTGCTGAGCCACACAATAAAAGTGAATTACCAGTCATGTTATCTGTGACAGAGCAGCCACATACGGAACACAGTAGTGTTTATTACTGCTAATGGTTCAAAAAATGTGTTCTATGAATAGTGCAATATTCTGTAGCAGATGTGAAGCCTTCAATATCAACAAATTAGTCAAAGAATTTCTTACCTTACAGTTTCCTAGTCTAATAACATCAAATTCTGATTGCTATCAATATACCACAGCAAACTGCAAAATAGTTGGTTTTACCAGCTGTTCTGATCAACTTTCAGATTTTCAATTGCTTTGTAATCCTTAGCAGATCTCTCCCAGGAGCTGAAATCTGAGCACTTGATAAATACAGTAGCAGAATATCTAGCACAATAAAATATAAATGCAAAATACTAAAAATATTAGAACAAGAACAACTTTTGCTATACAAATTACTATTCAGCAATATGTAAAGAGAGCAAAAGGTCATAGTGTTTTACCACCTCTCATTAAGTGAGCAATATGTGCTTGCGTTCTGTGAAAGAACAAATTTCACTAAAAATATATTGATGTTACTCTTCTGGTACTGCAGAAATCACTGTGCCTTCTGTGTCCAGAAAATGGCAAAAATATAAACTGGTTAAGGCTAATCTTACAATTTGTAACCCTGCTTATTTAAGGGAATTTATTAGAATTGACTTCAACCATTTTTTTCTCTAGATAAGAATTCCAAATTAAAGCCCAAAATTTCCACTTGTAGGAACTATCCTTCTACAAAAAGACTTTACTAGATTGCTTCTGGGTTGTTTTGTTTGTTTTTTTTTTGAAATGGACATAAAAATAAAATAAAATGAAAGCTCCAATGAAATATAACAAGATTTTCGTGCCTGTCATGAGGCTAAAATGTAATAAATAGAATTTTTGAACAGTTAAACTAGTTATTGTGAAAAAAGAGACTAGTAGTTTTCAATATCATTAGTGTCCATTAATAAAATGACACATCTAAGGAATCTGGAAAACTGGGTAGAAAAGAAAAAAGCTTAAAATTCCAAAGAAGTACCCACATAAGAGGAATTATCTCAAATGTCTACTGACTGGTTCAATGTGTTACAGATACTAGGTTTTTCCTTCCTTCCATTCAGTTTGAACCCAAGGTTCTGTAACACAATATCCTTGTCTGGACAAGAGTAAAAAGGAATTTACCCTGCCTAGAGAAAAAAAAAATAATTCTCACGGGAAAGCTGGGAAGGACAGTTTTCTGCTTCTTGAAATTTGCTTACCTGGACTTCCAGTGCTAAGGTTTGAAGTGATTATTCTAGTTGATCTTTGACCACTGAAGGGCTGCTTATGTTCTTTCCCTTATAGCAGTTCCAGTAGCTGCTTTTCATATGAAGTTGTACTCAGCTTGGGTTACAACAAAACTTTGTTACTTTCTTAGGTATCCCTATTATTTACTGAAATGATCAGCTGTTCACTGAGGACACAAATGAAAACTGCCCTAATGTAAAGATTTTTCAGTCTAAAATTGTTGATGCAGTCCCAATATAGAATTATTCTGTAAATAATACAACAGCCTGGCAGGGATCTCCAACCATTCAATGAGCCTTAGGTATTCTACAGAAAATGTAATTAATTATAGGCAATCTCATCAGAAGTTTAAAGTTGACACTGGCCTTTCTGCATAAATGTGTTCTTCCACAGAGAAAGGATTAACAGCCTTCGGCTTTACTGTTTTGTCACAACACAGGATAGACTTGACAGAAACAAGATATTGGAAATACCATTTAAGGTAAATGGAAGAGATGAGATGTTGGGAGGTGAGAGAGAAAACAGTAGTAGCTAAGATGAAGACAACAAAAACTGACAGAGATGTCGCCAGTAAAGTGAAGAACAACTTTTTAAATAATGGTGCTTAGAGAGAAAGGGCTTACAGGAGTCTAAATGAAGGAGGACTGAATGAAATCAATAGCTGTCTGTGACTTCAGATTAAAGTACGTAGAATATTAGTTGCACTAAATATTTAGTCTAAAACGTAACCTATAGGTTTGTATTGTTTTTAGTGTTCCATTGTCTTATCAAGCTTAATAATTCTTTAAAAAACTTTTTTATTTTTACATTCTCTCTAATTCATATAGCATGGTAAAAAAAAAAAACAACCCACAACTAAAATCTATATTCCAAAGCTTAAGGGGGTGTTGCACTGCATATATCCTTANTCTAATTCATTTAGGATGGAAAAAAAAAAAAAACAACCCACAACTAAAATCTATATTCCAAAGCTTAAGGGGGTGTTGCACTGCATATATCCTTACCCTACCTCACATAAAAACAGAAATGCAAATAATCTGAATACAACGTACAGATAGATGAACATCTGAAGCTAATGTACTTGAAAAAGATCAACAGTTTGGAAAACAGAACTGTGTCAATTACCAGGACATCAAATGGTAACCTTTCAAATGAAATGCAAATAAATTGTTATTTCAAGCCCATTTTATACAAATGAAGCAAAGACTAAAGTTCAGAGTGTTAATTGTTCAAATCCTGGAAACAGTTGTGAAGCCAACATTCATCATATCAATGACAAGTCCTGCAGTTTTTCTTTAACAAGACATAGTGAGTTTACATCTGGATGTTTCTCCAGGATTAGAAAACTCATCCTGTTTCTAAGTCTGGTATTTAATGTCTGATGAATCTACAATTAATTCCTCCAAAAGTTAACTTTTCAGTGGAAATTTGTACCATGCTCCACTTTGTCTCTTTATATTGAATGACTGTTTTGTTGCAGTGAAAATTTATTATTCTCCGTGGAAATTCTTATCCATTTAGTAATCCGGAAATTGAACTATCTTTTTTTGGATGTGACCTATTAGACAACTCAGGATTCATCAGAACTTAACCTTTTTATTATTTAAAATGGTAGATACAAACAATGCCGATAATAACCACATTCAGAAATAGACCTAAATAACATTCCAGGTTTTTAAATGAAGGTGTTGTATGCAAAACCATGCATAAGAGACAACTGAGAAACCTTGCTTACACACATACACAATGTAGTTGAAATATCTCAAAAATTCTGGGCCACAGCCTATCTGGTAGGGTTATTTTGAGACCCACCATGACATTCTGGTCAATGTTTCTTTTAATTTCAGTGGCATTTGTATGTGTTTATCAACAGACAGAATTTTATCATTTATGAAAGAAAGGAAAATTCTTATATTGACAAATGATGCAGTCTCATTACAAACCCAATAAGGGTTCTTTGTAGAATCCTTTTACAAGTGATTTGGAAAATAACTTTTTTCTTTTTTACAATTTATGTTTCCACACAGCATTAAGAATTTACCAAGGCCGACTAACTCAAAGCAACAGGCCAACATAGAGCTGGCTGTTAAAGTGCTTTTGAAACCCTGAAGCAAGCTCTTGGGAAAAACACGCAAGTAAGAGATTGTCAAGAGCAAACCATCTTGACACAGTATCACAAAAATAAAATGCCTTCTTCCCAGAGCAAACATCCACATTGGAAGTTGTTGTTCTAAGTTAATAATTATGAGAACTAAGAAAATCACAATGAATTCAGGCTAAGTTATTGCAACTATTTCTGCGGAAATAAGAGAATACACAAGTGTTTATTTCCAACTGACGCTTATTTTCAGGCAAGACTTCTATAATATGAAATGACCGTGACTTTTTTTCTTTGCAAGGTGAAAATTATGACCCTTGCCATCTTTTCATTGTATTCCACCATCTAAAATTCTATGTTTCCCAAACCATATTGTATGTTCTAAATCATTAAAGAAATTGGCTTATTACTGTACTAGTGGACATACCAATGATGTTGCTGTTTCCATAGTAACTAATATACTTCAGATGGAAAACAGCAAAGGAAAACTGGAAAAGAAGAAAGTGAAAAATCGTTAGAGTAAATCAACTTTCTACTGTTATGGTATATTTCTGCAAAATATTCATTGTGCCCCTGGCTCAGCATAAAGCTGCTTCCCTTACCGGTTTAATTACCTTGTGAGAAAACCTACTCTTGAGTGGAAAGTTACTGCAATATGAACCCGTCTGTTTTCTAGAACAGTGGCGTGGCTAAAGCTTGTTTGTTAGTGTCCTCATGGCTCCAGTTCCATGCCTTTATTTTGAGATAAGGAGGAATTCACTACTCTTTTGCAAATGGTTACATTGCAGACTATTAAACAAGTTTGCCTGGGTACTCTAGCTCTCCTGGAGTGAGAAGGGGCAAAGGAAGGAAAAGGAAGGGAGAAGTCTGAGCATCTGTGTAAACCTAGCACAAGGCTTCTGGATTCCTATCTGGGGTCCAAAAACCAAGGCTCTTAAAACTTTTATTTGATGTAGTCCTACATTCCCAACAGCATCTAAAGCTAAATGGTTCCAGACATATATAGTGCACAGCTGGTAGAAGGCAGGTAGGAGTCTACTGACAGAAACTTAAGCACTGAAACAAGATCTGAATATTAAACTTGGACAGCAGCTTCATGGAGATTATACAACTATCAGGAATAACTGAAAAGTAGAAGCAAACCTGCAGAGATCCAGTTAAAAGCCAAGTACCTTTTCTAAATTTACCTTCGAAGTTGGTCTTAATTAGAGCTCATCTTAATGACTCGCATTGAGATGAACATCTTTTTAACATCAGAACCACATCTGTTAGAAGCTTTACCACAACAGCGGTGTCACAAAAACTGGGGACAAACCAGCATTTATGGACTTTGACGTTTTATCCAGTGATTTTAGAGGCTTGTGGTGAGGGCAAGATAAATTAAAGGAGATTAAGACAATGTAATGAGGGATATAAAAAAAAAATCTCAGAGAAAGAGTTGGGAAAAGGAAAAAAGAAATTAGATTAATTCACAGTTGAGAAAAACTTTTAGAATCTTATATTTGGAACAGATTCATCCATGCCTAATTTTTAATCTGGAGAACTTTGATTAAATTTCATACATGTTAAATGAGGGGTAGGAGGGGAGCTTGCAAATACAGATGTTATGAAGGAGCTGTCCAGAATATACTCTCTGTTAACTAATTTCCATAAATCATGTCAACTTTCTTTAGCTAAAGTAAACACTATAAGTGTTTCCACAACAACTATCAGAGTAATAATAATTTTTGCTCCCACATTCCAAGCTCGGACAACAGAGCACAGCAGATTTACGTACTCTTTATTGCCTTTTAGTGATATCTATTCAAAAGGAAAAGGAAACCCTGTGTTTACTGAGTTGAAAGTGAATCTAAAATACAATGCAGATTTAAGGGAAAAGGAAAAAAAAAATAGAAATTATTAGAATTGATACACGATGTTATTTAGTCTCCTGAATCTTCCTGCTAGGCTTCCAATAAAGATGTGTTATCTTTGACACAAGTAATGCTACCACAGTGACATTCTGTTTACCATCAATTTATTGTTTCTCTTATCTACAAGATGAAGTTGCCTGAAAAATCTAATTCTATAAATCACACAAAATGCATAACAGTACTCGCATACAAATAATAAATACTAATATTTTCGGACATATATCCTTAATCTGCTTGTCCTGTATGCTGAACACCCCCATGTATTTCAAGGTGCTTAGGCAGTATTCTGCAGAGATCCTCATCTGCCTACACGTCATTGAACTTCCTTGTCTAGTAGGCCATTGTCATTAAATATATTCAGTAAAGAGTGATTGCAAAAGAAATTCTGAAGTATCTGTTTTCTTCTATGTGATGAAATACATATGCATGGATATCTATATGCTTTCACATGCTGATCCGAGACTGTTAATGTCATACACAGTATATACAACAGTCACCTCCTCCCATATATTTCTTTTTATGGCAACTCTTTTGGGACTGATCAGAAATAGCTTAACAGATAACCTCTCTGCAGTTTTTAAAGCACATTTACCACATCTTGAGGTAGCTACTTGAAGTCCAGAAAGATGCACATAAGGAGCCTACCTTGCCTGGTGATTGCTACAGGACTTCACTGAAATAAAATGGTGTTAAATGCAAATGAGCAAAGAATGAGCACCGATAGTGCTCATTCAATATCAGTTTGCTATCAAATGAGCACAGATCTACTAAGTTATTTTTATTTTATCTATGTAGAACCAGATGAGGTAATCAAATAATGTGCACTGAAGATAATTTCCTAAAGCAGAATGCCCAATGCATTGCATTTTAGACACCGAAGACCAGATTCTGGTCACATGGTTTCATAGGTAATGAAGTAAACAAAGACAACTTCACAGTTGAATGCTATCAGTGAAAATCTTGTCTAAA
>VYZM01021079.1:0-39169 GCA_013398915.1 Dromas ardeola
CTGGAAGTTAGCAAATGTGATGCTAAGAAAAGGACCTGGGAGTGCTGGTTGACTGCTGGCTGGATATGAGCCAGCAGTGTGCCTAGGTGTCCAAGAAGGCCNTGCCTAGGTGTCCAAGAAGGCCAATAGCATCCTGGCTTGTATCAGAAATAGTGTGGCCAGCAGGACTAGGGAAGTGATTGTCCTCCTGCACTCAGCACTGGTGAGGCCTCACCTCGAGTACTGTGTCCAGTTTTGGGTCCCATCAGTACAGGAAAGACATGAGGTGCTGGAGTGTGTCCAGGGAAGGGCAACAAAGCTGGTGAAGGGTCTAGAGCTTCTGAGGGAACTACGGTTGTTCAGCCTGGAGAAAAGGAGGCTGAAGGGAGACCTTATCACTCTCGACAACTACCTCTACTGAAAGGAGGTTGTAGAGAGGTGAGGGTCGATCTCTTCTCCCAAGTAATAGGCAATAGGACAAGAGGAAATGGCCTAAAGTTGCACCAGGGGTGGTTTAGACTGGATATTCAGAAAAATTTCCTCACTGAAAGGGTTGTCAAGCATTGGAACAGGCTGCCCAGGGAAGTGGTTGAGTCACCATCCCTGGAGGTATTTAAAAGATGCATAGAAGGGGTGCTTAGAGACGTGGTTTAGCAGTGGACTTGGCAGTGCTAGGTTAACAGCTGAACTTGATGATCTTAAAGGTCTTTTCCAACCTAAATGATTCTATAATTCTACACCTCTTTTATTTCCTATATTTGAATTGGGATCTAGAAAGAACTACTTAAAGGAAGACATAGACACATCCTGTTACACGTTTTTTTTAATAAAAATTGTCATTTTACTTCATATGCAAAGAGTATTTTTTAGGGTTGAATAAGAAAGTCTGCATGCATCATGCTCTCTGTACAAGTAACCGAGCTCAGCCTTCTCAGGAAGGGTGACTGATTTTGATTGCTTGTTTTGAGTGTCAGTCAGGGGTGCAGCTTCAGGATGGCACCAAAAATACATTAATCCCTTTATTGGGTCATAGACGTATCATGGCCTTTGAATTATATCTGGTCATAGCATGAATGTGTTTTGGTATTTGATTTACGTATTATTTGCTTTCTATCTTTCTCAGAACTAGCTGGAACAAGGGGGGGATGCAAGTATCTACACAGAACTTTTAAAATTTAGATGTATCAAATGCACTTGCAGCCCAGAAAGCCAACCGCATCCAGGGCTGCATCAAAAGCAGCATGGCCAGCAGGGCAAGGGAGGGGATTCTGCCCCTCTACTCCAGTCTGGTGAGACCCCACCTGCAGTGCTGCCTCCAGCTCTGGGGCCACAAACATAAGAAGGAGATGGACCTGTTGGAGCAGGTCCAGAGGAGGCCACGAAGATGATCAGAGGGCTGGAGCACATTTCCTATGAAGACAGGCTGAGACAGTTGGGGTTGTTCAGCCTGGAGAAGAGAAGGCTCCAGGGAGACCTTCTAGTCCCTTCCAGTACTTAAAGGGGGCTTACAGAAAAGCTGAGGAGGGACTCTTTATCAGGAAGTGTAGTGATAGGATGAGAAGTAACACTTTTAAACTGAAAAAGGGTAGATTTAGATTAGATAGTAGGAAGAAATTCTTAATTGTGTGGGTGGTGAGACACTGGCCCAGGCTGCCCAGAGCAGCTGTGGCTGCCCCATCCCTGGAGGTGTTCAAGGCCAGGCTGGATGGGGCTTTGAGCAGCCTGGTCTAGTGGGAGGTGTCCCTGCCCATGGCAGGGGAGTTGAACTAGACGACATTTAAGGTCCTTTCCAAAGCAAACCATTCAATGATTCTATGATTCTAAGTCTCCTAGATAGGGAGTTTATAACACAGTTTTTGGCTGCACTGTCTCCTGTTTGTGCAGAATGTTAATAGTTTTCCACCATCTAGATAAATGGTTTCAAAACTAGTGGTTATGGACCCTTGTCTAATCCAAGCTGTTACAGGAAACATTCTGAGATAGGCAAAATTTTCAGGTACCTGGGAACCATAACTGTGGCCTGCAAACATATTAGCAATCTGAAAAAGATTAGGATATGCTGCTCTAGCACTCCAGCCTATACCAGCAACATAGCATTTCTTCTAATGGAAGGAAATATTACAGAAATCACAGCTAAGTCAAACAGATTGATCTGGTAAATAATAAGTATTTTAGAGGAACCTCAGGGTATTTCATGCATGTAGTGTCATAAACAGTCCAAGGATGTTCTGTATGCATGCAGTGTATTTCTATTCCCTATAGTTTTATAGTGAAGTTTCCAAGCTGTGCATAAGCAATAATGTAATAGGATCTCTACTAATTTCTCCTTCAGGAATGCTGTGCATATTTACTTGTTTATATTCTTTCTATTTCCCCCAATTACTTTGCTGGAAAACGTGTTCACTATTACTTTACCTTTTCCATCTATTTTATCAGGCAGGTTTGACAATTTTCTTTTATTTTGCTCTGACATTTTTCTTCCCTTCCTCTTAACAACAGGCTAATGGATGCTGAACCAAGGTGTCCAAAGATGTCTTCAGTGTATCCTTTATCAATAAAATGCCTCAGTCTGGGAAGAAGGATGGTCCTACGGATATGCATTCAGGAAATACGATCCAATATTTGGTTCTGCTAAATGCCTCTTATTGGCATTCGGAGCCAAATGGGGAAGTGTGAAGCAACTGCCGCTAGAGCCAAATTCTCAGAATCCTCAGAAAGGCTGTCAGTTCACATGATGCTGTCTGAGGCCAGACTCTGAACGCTGTATTATCCTGATAATGTTGCTACTTATTTTGATCTCTAAAGAGGAACTCAGTTCTTTGGTCATTCACGTGTTTTAAAGATAACTTAGAGGACCACGTTTTAATTTTTTATGGGCCCTAGCATCCTGACAGTCAAACAGGGTCTCTTCTTTCACTCTTAACTCTTTCAATTATTTAGCTTGTAAAGTTTTCTGTTTCTCCTTGCCTTAGTGAGAAGCTTCAAAGTCTGTAAACAGAAATGTGTATAAAATAATCAAATCATCAAAAGTTGGAGCATTTAAATCTTGTGGGCTTGTTTTTTTTTTTTTTTTTCTCCCTGCATTTCCCTGAAGTCACCATGGTGGTGCAAACCCAGACTTCAATCTTCTCTGAAGAGTCTCATCATCCACTAGCTTTAGATGAGGTACAGATGTGTTATCCGAGCCACATTCCCAATCATTATCCTCTCTGAGTTAGAAGGATATTCAGTATGGTCAGTGACAGGGATAAGGGTAAGGAGACAATCTGGAAAAAAGCTGAACTGGGTGGAGCTAATGAGACACTGTTTGATTCTTCAATATCATCTTTCAAGTGTAAATAATGATTTTCCTATATTCCAACATAAGGAACAAAACCACAATGCAACCTCTGGGGAGGCCTCTGTATTTCGTGATGGGCAATCTAAGTGCAACCAAGCAGCAGTGCATTCAAATTGAGCTTTTATTTGCTGTTTCATCCGAGCAAAAAACTCCTTGAAAAAATTTCAGGGTAGCCAACCAGCCAAATCTTTCTCCCTTTTCCAAACATCTTGGAAGCACAGCTTCTGACACACTACTCTCTTCACTCTTCTCTCCATTATTTTTAAAACACGCTTTTCCCAAAGCAGAAAGGTGTACCACAAAAATAAGGACATAGCATGTATTTGATCAGTTTGAATCCAAGTAGGAGAGCAATACTGCCTTTTATTTTTGATTTTTCAGTTTTTACGAAACTCTCCTTCTGAATAAGCCAACATAGTCTTCTTACATTTTGAAAAAAAAGAAATATTTGTCATGGCTCAGATAGTCACATTGAAAAAAAAAAAAGGCAAAGAAAAGAGAAATGAATGTGATTGTGCAATTTCCTGGTACATAAAAATTTGCTGGATTTTTAAGAAAAAGCGATGAATTGAAACCTGAGAGATCTGTCAGAGATATTCATGGATGTTGTTGCACACCTTTGACAAAAAGGACCTCATCCCTGTGCTTACCTCCTGGTGCTTACAGAGCCTTCTGGAGGTGGCACATGTGAATTTGATGGGAATAGCCTCTTTTCTCATTTGCTAGGCAAATACATGAAAACTCTGGGACATTTTAGAGAGAAGAGGAATTAGTGTCTCTTTTGCAGTTTCTTCTGAGTTCTTGGAAAGAGTTTCTGTAGACTTCATGGTAGAGTGTTCTGGATGCTGGATATTGAATCCATCTTTCAGTTTTCCATCGGCTCTGAGCATATGCCTAAACTGCAAAGGAGAAGAGGAATTTCAGACACGCTCCTATATTAAGCTGTTTCACAGTCAGTTCTCAGGGCTATCATTATCCTGCATGGAGTACTCTGAAGTGGCTAAATCTTCCCAGGCACTAGGAAATTTCCTAAATTCCATGTAAATCCCTTTGCCTTGGGTGTCATCTTGGAATCACGGGAACATTGTTGGAAATTAGGCCAGAAAAACTTCATCCAAGATGCCTATCTCAGGAGTTTCAGTTTCTGTTTTAGGAGCCAGGCATAGAGAAATAAATTTCTAGGTACTTCAGTCATTTATTAGAGCAAACATGAGTCCTTTGTGGTGAAAGTTGCCAGAAAATTATAGTCCCAAGTATAAGACATCCTTCAAAGATGTAGATATATATTTTTTCCACCAGTAATAATTCATCCCGATTAAGATCTCTTTCAAGTCCTCTCCAGCTACTTCATGGCATCTCAGTTACAAAAACAGCCAGCGTATTGAAAGTAGCACGTATTTTGAAAATTGACAGTTAGGAAAACTGATGAAAGATAATGCAGTAGCAGCAATGAATCAGATTAATATGGACAATATGGGGAACGTTCCACCTACGCAGGGAGCAGTGCCTGATGTCAGAGGGCTCTTTCATCTATAATAACAAGACCCAGTGGCTGGGAGCCAAAACTTCAAACTGGAAATGAGATGCAATTTCTTAGCAGGAGCGTACTTAACCATTTGAACTGTTTACTAATAGATAGAGAACATGCGACTTCATTCGGAGCCTTTAAACCATGGGTGATTCTCTTTCAAAATGAGAAGTAAATGAGTTCACAGTGAACTGAAAGATGTCACTGTGATTGCAACACTTTCTGGGTAAAATCTAGCCCTGAGTTATGGAGATGATCAAATTGATAATAGCCTTAAAAAAATCATGTCTCTACCAGTGAGGAAACAGCTAGAATGTATCTGTGCTATGGGAAACTAGAATTTGGTCTGAAGATTTTCGGTGAATTTTTGGAGCTTGAATATTGTAGGAAAACCTACATTGTGCTGGAGTTTTATGATTTTTCATAAAAAGATAATTTTTTTCGCATTTAAATTTTAACTCTCTGAATAGACCAGATTTCTTCACAGGAAACACTATTTTAAAATATATATCTTTATGTTAGTTACAGCTTTCTTTTTTTTCTGTGCAAAAAATGCCCTTCCTCTATTCTCAAGTTTTTTTTATTAGCAACAATTTCTGGATCTTTGGACACTTGCCCAGGTGCTCACAACAGATAATAAATTAAAGCACTCTTTACCTACCAAAAGAAATCATCAGCCTCTTTTAGATGAACAACAAGAATCAAATCAACCTACATATTTGTTGTGGTGAATAAATTACAGTATCTTAAACAAATAACTACGAAGATCCAAAATATATATATATAAAAGGAACCAAAAGGCCTGGAAGTAGCAATGAATGATTGACTACAAACTCTTCAAATTTCAAGTAATATGAAGACATGCCATTTCTCCTGTTGCATGACCCATTTTATATTGATCATGGTTCCTGAGCAATCTTTCAAGGGTGGCCTCACATCATACGTTTTCAAATTTGTCCAATAGACCACACAGGAGTGACTCTTTTATGGCTAGTATTTACCACTGGAAAAACTTGTTAATTGGCAAACTTCTACACATTCTGTCCATCCTGAACAGATTAATCAGGAAGATACCACCTCATGCATTGCCGCTGACTCTACTGCAGACATAAGTATCAAAATGACTTCCATATCCAGACAGTGTATAATTTAATCATGCTCAAAGGATTTCCATAATTGTATCCACAAACGTTAGTGCAAGATCAGCTTTCTGCTCCACAAGTTTCAATTAGAATGTGCAACACACCAATGCATTTGAAAAAAAATAGTGAATGCTGCTATTCCTCTCGTCTTGAAGAGTTTTTATACAAATACTTAGCAAGTGAGCACTGTCACTTCTCACTTTCTAAATATTGCCTTTTATAGTGTTCCTCTCTCCTGCACTGCATGTCATCCTTGTAATTTCTTGCATTTTGATAAAGGCACAGAGAACACCGAATGGTGCTGGGGATTACTAATGAAATATGGAGCCTTTCACTGCTGGGTTACACATAAAATGTCTGGCCTAGGTTGTTCATGGTGCAAAGATGTAACCACCGTCTGCTGGTTGTTCGGTAGGCGATACTAAAACCACTGTTAGTTTCAGTCTGCTTCCTACTGAATCAGGAGGGAATTAACTGACTGAGAGACAGACAAATTAAACACAACATTTTCAGAAGCGAACTGCCGAACGCATGGAAATCAGATTGCTTTCTGAACAGTGACATTGGATCAAGGTGCTAAATTTTTTATATCCCGGTCTGAAAAATGTGGATCAAAAATATGAATTGCTCATGATATCTTGTCAAGTCTTGGTAAAAATGGAAAAAGAAAGGATGACTTAAATGCTGCATGTTCAATAGAGAAAAAATTTACAGAGGATTTAAATATACTTAAAACACATGTAAAGCTAGATTCCTAATTTTCAAGTATTTCTTTAATGCTTAATCGATTCAATCTCCAAATTAGTGAATTGCAGTGACGAATAGGTCATTCTGTTTAATATATAACTGTATTCTGTCCTACATTAATGTGTTAAAACACTTACATGTAAAGAGTAAACACTAGGAAAATTATTTACAGGGTCTGAAGAAATAACATGGAATACGCTATTTTTCTCATGACAAGTTTGTCAAATTTTGGACTAGCATAAAAATTTAGGAGACGGAAAGAAAAGAACCAACAAGGGCACAGTATTAGTGCATTGAAAGCAAAATGATTCATGAAAGGTACATGAAAGACAAGGAGGTGATTGTGAACTGCTACCATGGATTTACTAAGATTAGTCGGGTTTAATCAACCTGAGTGCCTTCTCTAATGAAATGTCTGACTCTGTGAATGAGGGGATATTGGTAGATACTGTTCAGCTCAAGTTAAGCAGGGCTTTTTACTCCTAGTAACCAAACTGAGGAACCGCAGGCTGGATGGGTGGACCACAAAGTGTATGGAAAGCAAACTGGGCTGCTGAGCTCAAAAGACGGTGGTCAACAATTCCAAGTCCAGCTAACCAGCTCAATGTAAGTGATATTCCTCAGGCTTTGATAGTGGGACACAGTGCCAAGTCAGCTGGGTAAGGCTCCAAAAAACCTGATCTTACTTTGCAATTTGCCCTGCTTTGAGCAGGACATTGGACTACAGTCCTCCAGAGGCCCTTCCTAACTTGATGGTTTCTAGGAGGCTAAATACTGAAAATTCACAATCAGCAGTTGGCTAACCTCTAATCCCTGCTCTTCTCATTTGATTCTTACTATATTCATTTTTGTGGCTAACTTCAATGTGCTCTTCAAAATATCATTTTCCTGCTGTTGCTTTGTCTACAGCAACAGTTTTCCCAGATGCCTAAACCAGCTTGTTTTGAATAATGAATTATACACCTTGGCTGATAAGTAGGAGTCTGTTGTCACGTTACACAGCTGTCTGGATATCACAAAGGGAATTTATGGGAAGGAGATAGTTCTTAATGGGGCCGTAGATTTTCCAAACATTAAAATCAGACAATGTTATCCAACAGGTGATTCTCCATCAGTTTTTGCCACATGGAACATAATCAATAAAAGGTACACGGGAATATATGATTTAACCTTTCCAGCAGGAGTCCATCAAGAGTTTTCTAACCTTCGAATAAGCAAAGCTCACAATGGGAAATAAGGGCAACATGGTCCAGCTGCAGCAAAAATTGACAGGGGTTTAAGTGCTTGATCAAAGTTCATGGAGATTGTTACTAACTTGAATAGGTATTGGATCATGGCTGTATTTGGCAAAGAGCTAATTTTCACCATAATCCACATTTGCAACACATTTCCTGGGAGCTGTTTTATGATGAAGCTGGGACACTGCGTAAGTATTTACATTATTGACTAATTACCCTTCCAGCTCAGTGTGTAACTATTCTCTGTAGACCATAATCATAAAGACACTTTTACAGCAGACAGTAGTAGTCAGATGAGGTGATGAGGTGGTGATGTGGCACACTGTGTCTTCCACAAACACAGAAGTACCGGGTGCAGAATAATGTCTGACTTCCCAATTATTTTAAGCTTAACCCCTGGGATAGCATAAAACTGCACCATCTATTATATTCTGAATTAGTGTTTGCTCTGACGGAACTTGTTAATATTTCATTCCCATTTTAAAAAGCAATATCAGTGATTTTACAAACAATGGATGCTCACATGAAAATGCACAAATTTTCCTCTCTGCTTTCCTGAGGAACACTTGAAAAAGACAAGCGGCAGTACAAAACCTGTAGGCCACCTACCTGATAAATTTTGTCTCAGTGATTTGAAAGCAAAAACTTCCGCCTAGTGACTTCACTGCTATCTCCCACTTCTTTTCTCCTTTTCTTTTGTTTTCATTTTTGACACTATATTCTGCTTTCCAATCCCTTGTGGTGAGGCATGTCAGCAAAAAAATGGCCAAACGCCTCTGTAACAAGAATAGTGTGAATATCTGCAATATCAAACTTCTTTGTATATGCTCAGAAATTCAGGAAAAGAAGGAAAAAAAAAAAAAAGGAAGTGCTTTGCCTTTGCTCTTTATCACGCCAGGCTTTTAAGTTACTAACCAGACTCAAACAATTATTTACATTTATTTTAGAATTAAGATAAATTTTTTAAAACTTACTCTTTTTCAGGCAGTATTAGAAATATAAAGCCTTAATTCATCAGCTGTGACAACATGACAAATTCTCCGTATTCATTGCCCGGTGTTTAAAACAGGAGATGTAGGGCAAAGCTGGTGGCAGTTTAAGCATAGATATGTTCTAGCAGTGTAATTGCTAAGAAAAACAAATCAATTAGAATAGTTTGCTAACATAGCACCATTAGATCACATATTTTCTGTTTCATTTGCGGCCATATGGTGAAGGATTCATTTTGTCTTGGCATAAGGACATTTCTGCAGAAGAAAAATTGGACTGACATTTTATTTTTACACCAAGCTAAATTTCCTTGTAAGATAATTATTTATGAAATACGATGTGTAATTTGATGCATGATCTCTGGAAGAGGTTACTAAAGAAGGAATTAAGTTGATATTTTTAGCCATAGTACATAAAATATATACTCAGGAGTGCTGTAAAGAAAATTGTCTGGTTACCAACATAGGAGCTGCTGTTGTGATAGCTGCTCTGCTGGCTGATATAGCTGGAATTTAACCCAGTGCCTCTACAGAGAAAATCATCAGTTGGTACAGCTATAAAGCTTTCCTACCAACAGCTCCTATCCCGATGGAAAGGGTAGAGAGGGAAGAACTCGTAATATACAATTTCTGTACACATAACTTCTATTATATCAATGATATTACACTTATTGATATGGAAATCACTTGTTAATGCCAATGATAGGACACTGGGAATTATTACTCTGCTACTCAGACTTAAATCTTGCCACAAGCCTAAAGCTATTCAAACTGAGATGAAAGCTGACACAGCCAAGATCTGATCCAAAGACGTTGGCGTTTTGTCAGGAGTGCCAGGCACCCCCTTTACATAACCATCATTCCCCATAGCAGGCACCGTTACAGCACCCTGCAGCCCCAACTTCTTTGTATCTCGGATATTGATGAATCATCACATCACTCCTTTGTGGAGTTAACAGCTTGTCTGTGACCAAAACGCATGCTCTGAGAAGACCTCTGGTATGAAGAAATCAGGTGAGAAGAATCCAGTACAATTTTGTTAATTTCTCGAGTGCCTTCACATTTAACTACTGAGTAATCACTGTATTAAAACACTGTCTTTCCCATCTGAACGACATTTAGTGTCCAGACTTGTCAGTGGGCCTTTCCCTGCTAGACCAAAAAAGGCTAAAAAACCCAGTATGATTCACTGCAATTCATATTGTGCAGATCTTAAATAACTATAACAGATTTCTTTTCCAATTTTGTAATATTCCTTTGAAATTGTAGGCTCTAGAACTACAGGTAGCATGATATTATCCATCTTATCAGTACTGTAGAAGGAGATATTTTTTATTTCAACTGCTGCCACACAAAAAGACTTGGCATAAGGGTTTTTTTGATACAGAAAAACACTGGAGCATCTACTGATTCTTGCTTTACTATGTTCCCTAAACCTTTTAAATAACATCGTCTTCTGGAGTCCTACTCCTCTGTTTTAGGAATGACCTGCATTTCTTATACTTACATGAATAAAACTTCACATTTATCTCAACTGAAAAAGCATCTTGATTGAATAAACCAGTTCACCAGGCAGGCTTGGTCGTTGTATCTGACAACTCTACTTCACCATTTTTCGCTATTCCTCTAGCCTTTGCGCCAACCATGGATTTTATTGACAGTGATGATATATTTACTACCAGATCACGGATAAAAATCTTGAGCAGTAACAGGTAGGTTTTCCATGGCTAAAATAGCTATAATGAAAATTCTCCACGAATAATAACGCCTTAACATTTATCAGTTACATCATTCATCAACTCCTTCTTGGTAATGCACAGTGCTATATTTTTAATTAGAACATCACAAGGTTCTAAATCATTAAAAAAGTTTAAGTAATGTAATAATTAATAATAACTTGAATTATTCAGGTACTTTTGGCATCCAAAATTCTAATCTCTTGGAAAATACTTCTTTTTTTTTTCTTTTTTTTTTTCCCAACCATAAAGTACACTGGCATTATTTAAATTCCAAAACTTCAGTCTTCATTAATCAAATTCCATTATTTTTCCTTTGGCCTGGAGAAACAAAATATTGTTAACAATACGATTTTACTGGTTGGCCGTGTTTAGGGCCATGAAGATGATCAGAGGGCTGGAGTACCTTTGCTGTGAGGACAGACTGAAACAGTTGGGGTTGTTCAGCCTGAAGAAGAGAAAGCTCCAGCGAGACTCTATAGCTGCCTTCCAGTACCTAAAGGAGGCCTACAGGAAGGATGGAGAGGGACTCTTTATCAGGGAGTGCAATGATAGGACACTGGGTAATGACCTCAAACTGAAAGAAGGTAGATTTAGATTGGATATCAGGAAGAAATTCTTCACTGTGAGGGTGGTGAAACCCTGGCCCAGGTTGCCCAGAGCAGCTGTGGCTGCCCCATCCCTGGAGGTGTTCAAGGCCAGGCTGGATGGGGCTTTGAGCAGCCTGGTCTAGTGGGAGGTGTCCCTGCCCATGGCAGGGGGTTTGAACTAGATGATCTTTAAAGTCCCTTGCAACCTGAACCATTCTGTGATTCTGTGTGATTCTGGTTTTGATGCTCTTCTGAGCTTCTTCTGTGTTTTCCTCAGGATTTGTCAAAGTGTTCATCAACAGTTTGGACTGTGATGTGTAAGTCATCTAGGCCACAAAAATTCCTCGTTGTTTATCCTTGGAAGATGATATGTATACTGAAAGGTACTTCATTACCTTCATATTGTATAAGTACATTATTTTTACCTGTTTCCAATTATGGAACAGAAATATTTATTGACTGCTTCTGCTTTCTATACATGGTTGTTAATTGCATCATTTCCTTCTACAAATTACCCTTTATCATCTCTCATGGCACATCTAATCTACTTAGGAAATGATCCTGTGAAAGAAGTCAAAATGCTCCCTCTTGCACCAGCTTCTCCCAGCTGGAGAAGTGCTATTGAGCTTAGTGCAGTGTCTAAGAAAAAAAAAAAAAAAAAAAACGAAACACAAAAAAAACAACAAAAACAAAGCAGGACCTAGCTGCCTTGATGCTGTTATCTCTGTGTGTTAATTCATCTGACCATCTTTGCTCTCATGCTGTGCCTTTCTTTGCAGAGTATTTTTTCCCTTAGAGATTCAGACATAAAAGCTACAGCATGAATGCTTTCTTGGGATACATTGTGCCTTTGTATTAAGACTTCTCAATAGCTTTTGTCTTATTTCAAGATTCTCTACTCCCAAATGCAAAATTATCTTTAAAGGTTTCTTGCAAAAAAGTTACCAAGGAAACGGCTGATAAAAGTCTTTGTCCAGATAAGCTGAAAATTCATAGATATTTTCTCCTTCCGTTTGTTTTCTTGGAATAAATGTAACTTGTATGTAAAATCGATTTTGTATTAAACACTGTTAAGTCCTTATAATGATAGTTTTATCTGAACTGTAACAGAATAGATCAGCAGTGATAAGAATATTAGTTGCTGCATTTCCATATAGTAAAAGATATTTGCTAAGCCAATACAGAAACAGAAGAGAACTTGGAGAGATCAAGTCATTTGCCTGAAGTCACATGTGAAAGCACATGTGGAAAGGCAGAACATGAGCTATAGGATTTCTCTCCTACTGCCCAGCACTTTTTCCATAATGTCATTGCGGGAGGGTTGTTGCTTTTGTTGTTGCTGCTGTTCTTGTTATTTTTTTTGGTTACAGCTGTCAAGATTCTTTGAAAACCATTCATGCTCTTGGATGGAAAATGTAATTTTTCCTGAAAGAACTGGAAAGAAAAGAAGCGGGGTGGGGGGGGGGGGGGGAAGTCATCTTCTGCATTTTCTGAACCTAGCTGTAAAACAAGAAGAAAAATGACACAGAAAAAAACATTCATTTGCTATTAGAAAAAATGACTATGTTCAAATCCCAGTTCAAGTTGTAAGCACCAGGCTGAAGCACGTTTCACTTCAAAAGTTCAACAGCTGTAATATTTATCTGGAGACCATTAGTTTTCTTCTGAGGATGAACTGAGGACCAGCAGCTGTAGAACCAGATTTTCTCCCTCCTTCCCCCTTTAATAAAAGTAATTGTTTAAAAAGAAGCATAAACAAATCCAAGTAAATGATAGTAATGTTCACAAGGGCCCTCTCCTTGTTTACTATGAAGCTGTTTTGCTCATGAAGCAAAAGGAGTATGAAACAAAGAAGGACCATTTTATGCTGGAGGAAAAAAAATACAATGTTGATTCAAATCATTTCCATAGGGGAGTGATGTTGGGAGGCTCCATTAAGTTGCCTGGCACTAACTGGCAGAAAAAACAAATGAAAACACGGCTTCAAGAACACTGCTTTATTTACTGTTGACCATAAATGGAGCAAAGCTGGAAGGTGTTCAAGATTGGTGACTGGCTGATTGTCACAGCTAATTGTTTTTGACATCCAAGTGTCCTACACATTCATATGCACAACCTGCCAAGCCACAGGCTGCATCTATTGGGGAGTTAAAAGTCTATAAAGGAACAAAGAGCCCAGTGCTCACACAATGTACAGTCATGAGTTTAGGCACACCTTTTAACATAAATTGTTTTCCATACCCATTTTGTTATTATCTTTCTAAGCAGGTTTGCTACCTGATAAAATTCATTCTGTAATATATGTTGACAGTACTAAATGACTGATTTAATAAGTTTTGCCCAGAAATGTCATTTTTTTTGATAGGCACAAATGGAACTGGAACTCAAGATTTGAAAAAATACTAAAAGAAAGGCTTAGAAACTGACTGGTAGTGAAAGCACAGATTGGAAGAATCAGTAGAGCAAACCTACTGTCTGCTGCTTTCTGTGGTTGCAAGTACAACTTAAGTACCCTCAGCAAACTACTGGCACTTCCAGGTATGAATTCAGAAGAATGGAGACAGTTTATTGCTATATTTTGATGTTACTTATAGCACTTGAACTAACAATCAATCCATACAAATTCTTTTTTTTTCCTAAATCTTTGTTAATAAATTATGTTTTATAATATAGTACACCTTCATGTGTATTTTGAGGAGCAGTGTAATTGTAGCCCTGTAAGTACAAACAGCACAGAGATAACTGTAGGAACCTGCTGTTAGGTAAGAGTACAGCCCATATTATCAAATCTGTTGAGAGCTTTGTGATCACTGCAAGATTTGAATGCCCAAATCAAAATATCTTGCTGTGATAAGGTGCTCCTTACTTTATGAAGATTTCTTGGTTTCTATTTGAATACCCTGAAATTGAAGCATATGAGTTCACTGACAATTTCTAAGTGCATGGACCTAAATGTCTAAGCAATAAAGATTTGAACAACTATAATTATTTGCTGCTGGATTTTAGTATCTACTTTAAATAATAAATGTACAAAAATTGAATTTTGCTATTTGCTGTCTTCTACTCACCATGTTTGACTCATTTCCAGGTCTGATTTTCTCATCATACAAATGGAAAACAAGTTTCCCCTCACAGGCATTCACCCAGAGTCACTTCGGTTTCTGACAGTGGGCCTTTCTCTCTGACACAACACCAATGATAACAGAGGTTCAGTTAGCCAAACCGTGATCTAATCTCCTCTTCAATTCTACCATTGTCCTCAAAATGTGATCTCAGTGACACCAGGACAAACGTCCATCAAATTCATTGGCCTAAATTATATATGAGAGCAAAACTTAAAAATTCTTCTGCTGCAGAGCTGGAGTTCAGGGTTTATCTTATCCAGGTGACCTTCTTCATTAATCCGGGTATAATTTTTCACACACCATTTTCATGTTAAAAATTTTGGGTTTTTTCTTAAATTATTTTTTCCCGTGTTTTCTTTCTTTTTGAGGAATCTTGAACATCAGCATTTAAAACAGAGATTTTATCTCCTCCCCTCTCCCCTTTCTAAGATCTAGCTATCAGAGACTAAAGCCATTCTTCTGTCCCCTTTCCATATCTTGGCAAGTACCCAAACATACTATTACACAAATCAGAATGTTTCCTAAAAAAGAACTATGATTAGGGTACTTTCTATGGACATGAGTTGAAATTCCTGCTGAGCAATAGGCAGCTTTTGCAGTTATTACAGTTAGCCATTGTTACCTATTGTGCCTATTTTCTTTCACTGAAGATCAGCTCTACGGCTTTTCTTTCTCACTCATCTTGAAATTCCCTCTAGTTTGTTGATATCTTTCTAGGAAAAAAATGTTCAGGAGAGACCATAAACCATTTCAAATGTAACATTTCAGGAGGGCATGGAACATAAAAATAAAGAGGACATAGAAGAACTATAAGTATGAGGAAATGCGACTTTGAGATTAAGTACAGTGCGTGTGTTGCTGGGGGGAAGAAGATCACAGTAGACACCCACACACAATATGCTGTCTACCATCATTCACAAGAGCTTCCAGACACCTCCCACCCACCCAAGGTATTTGTCTTAGGTTCCTTTCCCTTCTTGATACATTAGTGCTGCCACTTTGTGGTTTAAACTTTCTCTCTGCACACTCCTCCAACCTGCTGTAATTTTTTCCTTGCTTGTCTTTGGTTCTTCACTTTATGTCATTCCCTCAATTGCCGTGCTCTTAAAATAAATCCAACAGACAGAGATCCATTTACACACTCAATGGAAAATCTTGTTCAAGATTCTGGAGGTTCAAAGAAGGGATTTAATGATCATGGATATTCAGCAAATATCCCTTGTAAAGTTAAGTAGTATGAGTACTCCAAGCCTGCAAGTTCCAAAGCTGTTGCTGCACCATCTAGAAATGGGAAAATCTTCTCCTCATTTAATGGGTAGAAAAATAACACAGGCCTTATACAGGTCAGTGACACAAAAAAAATCATAATATCATTAGAACCCAGTCTGCTTCACAGAAGAAGAAGTAATAAAGTTCCCTACATGCGATTATGAGTAGGACTGCCTCCAGGACTCTTATATCAAAATAATCCTAAATTAACATCATAAAAACGTTTGAGCAGGTAAATTAAATTTGCTATGTTTTTCTTGCACAGGGGAAACATCAGGGCTAATAATAATTTGAAATTTCATTGATATTATGAAGGTGATTTAAAATAAATGTCATTGATAGTCTCTATGCTAGGGCCAGACTAAAGAGACTCAGGGTAAATAGATATGTCTACAACTGTCTTCTTTAAAATGTTTTTTAAAAATCACAGTAGTTCTTTGTCTAAGCAACTTTTGACCTCATCAGTGACCGAGACAAAACAAGTACTAACCATCTGGAGACTAGAACTAGAAGCGAGGACTAGTCCAACACAAAATCAATTCCAGTATGTTTAGCCATAGTTCATTATTATTCTTTCACCAAAATCTACACTGGACAGACCATTGAACAAAGTATGACTGAAAGTCATTTGACAACTTTGTGAATTAAGAGACTGCAACAAACACATGACCACTTAGGTCCAAATCAAGACTTTTCTAGTTGGTGGTCTAGAGGACTGTCACTACCATACACATTGCAGGTGCCCACTTAAAACATGGTGTGATGAATTCCAGTTGGATGAAGTACCTGACGTGCTGCCTTGTGTCAGCTGTCTTTCAGCTCATTTTGATCAGCTTTCCTCTTATCACAAACTGTCATTAAAAGTGTAGACCCTCTGAAGTATCATGAAAGTGGCCTTGGGAGCAGTAAGGTTGATCTGAGTCATTGTGAAACAACACAGGTGAACCTGGATTCCCCATTTCTAGGTTTCAGTATGCACAGATGATGAGATTTGTATTTTGCCCTTCAGTTGTTTAAGACTCAATTACCTAAAATGAGATTCAAGCCTCGTGATTCTCAAATCAATTCAGAAGATGGGATTTGAGCTGGTCTGATTTTTTTTTCTCACCATTTTTATCCTGACAAATTTGATATAGAGCTTGAAAAATACTGTATGCACTTTAATTTACATGTGTCATTCTACTTTGCATTGCTGACTAGTGTCTGCAGCTTCCTACTCACAACTTTTGCATTTGATTCTTTGGTTGCTCAGGTTGCTCACAATAACAAAGACTATCTTCATTTAGTCCAACAAAGATGAACAAGATAGCTTCTACTTCATAGCAAAGAGATTAGTCAATCAACAGTGTTTTGTGTTTCCACTGTAAGGGTTTCTTATTATTTGATACACACTTTAACACAAACTTAGGCTCTGTCACTAGCATCACACAATTAAAAATAAATAAAAAATATAATAAAAATAATAAATAAAAATAGTATTGATCAAAATATAAGAAATGTATAACCAAAATAATAAAAAATCAAAATCATGTTGATCAAAATAATTGATACAATTTTGTAAATCTAAATCAAATTAAATACAAATTTGGATGTAGTTCCCATTTGACAGTTACTTCCCTCATTTCAGGCTGCCAAGAAGCTTAGGCTGAATGTCATCCTGTTGATTAATTCCTTCAGAAAATTTTTCAGCTGATAAGAAACCAGCGATGCCATCAAAGGAAACTTGTCCCATGAAAAGTGATTTTGATCAGAGATACTATGGGCCCTGAGACCATGGCAGCAGATGGGATATGACTGAAATCTGGTATCTAAGGGAAGGATTTTGAATGCAGCTTTAGATTTTCAGTGCTTCAATTTTGCATGTTTAATTTTAGCTGTCTGGAAGTGGATTTATTTATTTTGATATAGAATTATCTGAAAATCAGGATCTTTCAGAAGGCAAAACTGTCTGCCAGACTTGTTACTGTCAAAGTTCTCAAAACTGTCTGTCTTCCATTATCAGAGTAAATATATCTTATTGCTTTTAAATCAATCATTTTTGCACAGATTTTCTAGAAAAACATTCAGAAGGAAACCTCCCCTGTGTCTTCACAAACTGAGATGATACATGGAGATGACGACTCATGACTTTTTGACATTTAAAGAGAGAAGGCACATCACTCTCTTCTCCTAGTCAGATGCTTGAGAATGATAAAACACACCAAAGGTTAAGCTTGCCTCCAGAGCACTGTCTGTGGAAAGGTTTCAAAAGCCAGAGAGAGAGATAAGGGGAAAAAGAAAATAAATTTCTTGCCTTAATGACATGAAACGGAATCACACATTTAAAAAATCAGCAGTCCTTTTTTTGATTCTTGGCCACAGTTTTCTGGTAACACTTCCATCAGTCACATTCATTTGAAGCATGCGGCGACACATATTGGAGATACGAAGACACAGTTTCTGCATTTGCAATTTCCCGTCTTCAAAGTGCTTTTCAGTTTTATCGTAAATCTGGAGAAAACCCCATGATGTGTGAAAGATATTTTCTCCCTGTTTTTTTCTTAATTCATCACTGCAATTTTATTTAGTTTCTCCCTTAGCCAGGATGCTAATATTTATTTGCTTCTAGGATAGATTTCAAGCTTAATGGAGCCAACATTAAGTATCACCTCCAGTTAAGCCTTCATTAAACATAAATATCAACCACTATACTTCAATAAAAAGGGAATACTTATGTAAACATTGCAACAAAAAAGCTTCTGTTCTTTACTCTTAAACTTGAATGTACCTGAAAAACATATAAAAGGACCCAAGAGCTGAATTAACATAATACTGAGTCACCACCCCTATTGAGCTCCATTGGTTTCAAATATAATTCATTTCAAGTACCCATTAGTCTAAATAGATAATTGCAGGGAGAGGAAAAAAGACCACATGCAAAAATATTAGTTATGTGTAAGAGACCACTTGAGCAGCCAAAAAAAACCCAGAACAATTAGCGGAGAAGGACTGTTGTATGTCAGAAATGTGCAAAAACATAAACAGACAGTGTGTGGGCAAATTAATTTTTGGGTGCACAAGTTCATTTTTACATATATATATATCAACAAAAATGGAAATATAGAAACTATTCTAGAGTATTATATAAAAGTAGAAATGTCAGTCTAAGTATTTTTAAGTTCTTCCTCTTCATCCTATTTCCCACACACAGAAAGTGCCAGTACATGTGCTTGAAACACTGTTGTGGCAGACTGGCATAAAATTGACCGTGTAATGACTTCATACCTGGGCCTGATCCAGAATCTCAACAAAAAAGATCCTTCAAATGAAGTCTTAGTCAGGTCAGTGGTGCTTCACAGAGGTATGTGAAGGCATTTCATCTGTGAAATAGTACTTTCACATGTTAAAATACAGAGTGATCTCAGTAAACCGGAGATTTGGTTTGAAATCAGCAAATGAAATTCAATAAAAAAATGAAGTATGCTGCATTTAAAAGAAGGATATCCAGCACGGAGATAAAAATATGACTATGCTGCCACAAAACAGTGTCAAATCTGAAGGAATACAGCAAATCACAAACAGATTAAGAAGCAAAAATTTATGCGATTTTTAATCAGGCATATTGCAATGTGAAATGTGTTATTAGATGACTTGTATGTAAGGCAAACTTGTTTTTTTTTGTCTGTAAAGATCTTATGCATCAGACTATAAGAAAAATTGAGACAAAGTAGAGAAAGTCCAAAAGAGACTGAAGGAGGTTTAGGAAGCACGTCCTAAAATAAAAGGTTAAAATAATTGGATTTAGTTAATCTATAAAAGATTAAATGAAGACATGATAACAATCTTCCAGTAGTTATTGTTTTTACAGTAGTAACAAAGGGTGTAAAGAAGAGTGATCAATTGTTCAGAGAGTCCAGTAAGGGTCAAACAAGAAATAATTGGCTTAATTTGCAGCAACAAAGATTTAGGTTAGATACTAGGAAAACCCTTCTTAGTAAAGGTGCAAGGAAGCACTAGAACAGGTTATCTAGGTGGATTGCAGAATTGCCTTTCTTGGATATCTTAAAGCAAATATCTGTTAGAAGTAGCCTCACTACATATTGCTTGTCTTTTTCAGTGCAGGGTATGGGATTAGGAGGCTGATTAAGATCCCTCCCAGCTTTACTTTTTTGAAGATTTATGATACGTGAGATCATGGGCTGTGTTACACAAGCCCTTTTCTTAAAGGCATATAAGAAAAACTATCACGCTTCACTCTTTTTTTCATTAAGCAAGCATCTAACACATGTGATTTTGCAGAAATCTTACTTTTTGTGATCCAAACTTCAGTTTGATTGGATTTGGCTTTCTGTTGGAGGTCTATCGTGCAAAGGACAGTGACCTATTTGCTAGCTCCGAAAAATGCAAATGCGAAGCTCTGCTTGGCGTGTTTGAACATTAAGTAGAAATTAACATTAGCATGAACAGAAATTTTACAAATCCCCACAGCCTGACAGAAGTCAAATACCAGTGTATATCAGCAGGAAGCTACACCTTGAGGCAGCATTGCTCCTAGCCCTTTAAGTTCCTTCTGCAAAGGAATCCTACCTTGTTTCATCCAACAGTGTTACCTGAATACATGGGAATATATTGCAGTATATTGCAATTCACGGAGAGGAGAGAATCAGATGATTTCTGCCGCATTGGCTAGGCATCAGGTTACTGCTGCAATGATCTTTTTTTTTCCTTGAGTGAAGCCTACAGGCTGAAGAGGAGGATGGTCCTAAATCAGACCATTATCTCCAGCCCCTCTGCTCCATGTGTGCACCCCAGGCAGAGAATACATGAACATCTCAAGAGCCAAAGAATATAACCTTAAAACATCAAGACAAAAACAGGAAAATATACGGCATAAACTTTGGGGTTTTGTTCAGGCAGTCTGTGATTGGTTAGAGATCTTCAAATTTCAGTCCCTGAGGCAGTCCTGCTTTGGGTACAGTTCCTATGAAAACGCTTCAGACTTGAAAGAATAATGAAATATCTGACTTTACCAACAAAAAAAAAAAAAAAACAAGAGTTACTAGCTATGTAATTTAAAAATACTGTCTATATATTGTGTATCTCTTCTGCTAGGTCTTCACTAATTGTTTGCTTAATTTGCACTGCTGTTTCAGTCCAATATTTTACTGTGATGGGGCAAGGGCTGGAGCTCAGGTGGAGGCTGAGTGCGAGAGCTGCCGTGGAACAGGGTAGGTCCTGCTGTAGCCTCACTACAGGTTTTCGGGGACCTCTCCCTATCGTCTTGGGGCATGGGGGACACACTGATCCCTGCCAGCCAGGCCTGACCTCCCAAAAGGACAAGGGTGCTCTCAGCACCCTTACAGGTGGCTCTAAAAGGAGACATATTGAGCATACAATATCAAAGACCAGTGATGGACTCACCCATCATTCCCTTCCTCCAGCATCTTGCCAACTTTTTCCTTGACGTGACCAAAAAACACTCATTTAACACTGCTGTGTCACTCACACAGTATTGTGCTCATGTACAAGCCGCTCTCCAGCACCTTACCAGTGTTATGGCAGTTTGGAGAGCACAAGCATACAACTATGTCAATCATTGTTCACATCTCTTGACATGTGACTTGACATCTCTTGATGTACTCAGTTCATATGCCCTCTTCAGAACTAGAAACTCGGGTAGGATTACTTCTTTTTTGTTTGGTTTTGGTTTTGGTTTTGTTTTTTTTTTAATGATAGTCACTAGTTCAGGATCTAGCAATATCCAGCTGTTCATGACCCACCTACTCCAAACTTCACACAGCCCCATCCCATACCTATTAAGGAAGATTTCTGCTCGGGGAATTTCACACATTATGCTACATACCCAGCATGAGCACTAACATTTCACAGCGTGCAGTCGCTGAGGTGAGTTTTGGGAAGTGCTGATGTGCAGAGAAATATCCTCATCCATTCTTTTGTAGCATCCACCTCAGATGCTGACAGCAACAATCAGCAGCCTCATTCATGTGCTGCCTCTTATGAGGAATACGTACAAAGGACCCAGAATAGAAAGTGCACTGTCAGACTCCTCTATGGACAAGGTTTATTAAACACAGTGTGGACATAGAGTTGCCTCTCTCCTTTCACCCCTCTTTACTCTGCATTTTGCACTTTGAGAAGGGGGAATGGTGTCATCTGTTAATAAGGGTAATTCCAACACTATAGTTAAGACGTTTGGTCAAGTTCTGCCCTATTGCATCTCTGGGGAAAATACCAGTGTAGATGGATGGAAGTGTTCTATTGCACAGGAAAATAAAGGGAAAAAATATAAACTTCGTGAAATATATGTGGTTTTCCTTCTGATTTTAGCTCCTGGAGGAGCATGAGTAAGTTTTAGACTCTTGTGGTTGGTGAATCTGCACACACTACAAGGTTATTGGAATTACAGAAGCCTGAAGTGAGCTATGGACCAGGGTCAATTTGGTAGCCAATACTGCGAAACTGGAACAATTTCTCTTGGGTCTCATTAGAACAAAGTGTGAACTCGCAGATCCATAGAAGTGATGGTTCTTTCGTGCTGTGTTAATTGCAAAACACCTAAAGTTCACCACTGGAAATACAGAACACATCGTAGGATTGAATGTTTCTACAGTGGATTTAGCTTTACCACTTGCAGTAAATAATGGAGTCAGTTAAGGGGAAACAAAAACCGCAATGTCCATGCGCTTGCATTCTTCAGAATTTCTCTTTACAAGTTTGTAGGACAACTATTTTACAAGAACATACCACTGTCGTTTAAATAGGAAAATGTCATATACTATGACAGTAGTAGAAAAAAGATAATTTCTTAGTATTTTGTATCAGGTACCATAATATTAGACATGTTAGGCCCTGTCCTAGGCTATTCTCAAAGTCAAAACAAACCACTGCCTTTCACTCTCCCTGGGCATAACCAACCAATTCTCTGACCCATGGGATTGAGCATACTTGACCTGTTATGGTCAAGACTGTTCTACTAAGCTTGTCTGGATTTGCTCAACAATCAATGGAGAGACATACATACCTCTTGAAGGCAACTTGTACCTGTGTAAAACAGATGAATAAAAGACAGAAGTTTAATTGCTCTCCAGAGATATTTCTCCTGCTCTGTACTCAAGTGGTGGGGTGACTGTGGCTGGATGCCACGGTCCCACTAAAGCTGCTCTATCACTCCCCTCCTCAGCTGGACAGGGTAGAAAAAAAAAACTGATGAAAAGTTCATGGGTCGAGATAAGGCCAGGGAGACCACTCACCAGTTGCCATCACAGGCAAAACAGACTCAACATGGGGAAGAAATTAATTAAATTTATTACCAATCAAATCAGCGGAGGATATGACAAATAAACCAAATCTTAAAAATACCTTCTCCCCACTCCTCCCTTCTTTCCGGACTCAACTTCACTCCCGATTTCTCCACATCCTCCCCCAGCAGCGCAGGGGGACAGGGAATGGGGTTTGCGGTCAGTTCATCACATCTTGTCTCTGCCGCTCCTTCCTCCTCAGGGGGAGGACTCCTCACACTCTTCCCCTGCTCCATCGTGGGGCCCCTCCCATGAGAGACAGTCCTCCATGAACTTCTCCAATGTGAGTCCTTTTCATGGTCTGCAGCTCTTCAGGAACAGTCTGATCCAGCGTGGGTCCCCTAGGGGGTCACAAGTCCTGCCAGCAAACCTACTCCAACATGGGCTCCTCTCTCCACAGTTCACAGCTCCTGCCAGGAGCCTGCTTCAGTGTGGG
The DNA here is from genome assembly GCA_013398915.1 of Dromas ardeola. Classification (NCBI taxonomy): domain Eukaryota; kingdom Metazoa; phylum Chordata; class Aves; order Charadriiformes; family Dromadidae; genus Dromas; species Dromas ardeola. Next base: position 23,418 of record VYZM01021079.1, read on the forward strand.
CTTCCCACAGGGTCACAGCCTCTTTCACGCATCCCTCTGCTTCAACGTGGGGTCCTCCATGGGCTGCAGGTGGATATCTGCTCCACTGTTATCCTTCATGGGCTGCTGGGGACAACCTGCCTCACCACTGTCTTCACCATGGGTTACAGGGGAATCTCTGTTCCAGCGCCTGGAGCACCTCCTACCCCTCCTTCTTCACTGACCTTCGTGTCTGCAGAGTTGTTGCTTTCACACATTCTCACTCCTTTTTCCTGGCTGCAATTCCTGAAGTTGAGCAGCTTTTTTCCCCCTCCTTCTTAAATTTGTTACCTTAGAGGCACTACCAACATCGCTGATGGGCTGGGCTCGGCCTTGGCCAGCGGCAGGTCCATCTTGGAGCCAGCTGGGCTTGGCTCTATCAGACTCGGGGGAAGCTTCTACTGGCTTCTCACAGAAGCCACCCCTGTAGCCCCTCCACTACCTAAACCTTGCCATGTAAACCCAATACAACTCAATACAGAGAGCCAAGAGAACTGCTTTAATTTAGACAGTTAAATTTCAAGGAGCTGAAGTTAGTTTACATGAATCCCATATTTAATCTCTATTTTTGTTTTCCTTTCCTACAGACAATTCCGTTATCTATGGAAATGAAAGTCTCCTTTCAGTGGGGCTTGGAGGAGTGAGCTTTTCACAAACATTTTAACTAGAACTATTTTTGTCCTTTGTTTATGGGTTCTAGAAACAGAATTTATAGCTCCCACAAAGATTAAATCTACACATCAGTGTAGGCTATTTACATGACCCTCTTTCTAGCTCATTATTTCAGGCTTTTTATCTTTAACACAATTCTCTTTAGCTCACTTCTGTGAGGAAAACCTTATTAGTTGATAGGTAATTGCATACTTGGAGATATGGCTTAGAGATGAGGTATCACCTGACCCACAAAAGCTGTCTTTGGCAACTATGAAGTAACTTCATTGTTCCTAGTTCTCAGTGGGGGACAGTTTTAAGGATGAACTATCTGAGGGTACTCTTAGTCATAAAAGAATTAAGGTTTGTAAAGCTAAATAAACTTAAGTTTTCTTCAAATTACAAGGAGCATCTGCACCCAAGTTTAATCACAGAAAACAGGATCTAATTGTATATATTTTTTTAGTTCATATTTACAGTCTTTCTCCAAATCTGGGCCAAGGGTGGTGGTGAAAAGGTATTCCTAATTTTTGGCAAAGCTCTCAGCAACATTTCTTTTGTGCAACTTGGAAAAAAAAAAAGTGTCTTGACATTTTGTTGCATTTTATTTCTGTGGGTTTGTTGTGGTCTTGTCAGTTAATTTAGCACTACATTTGCATAACAAACAAATAAATAAAATTAACTTGTGTCATATGTTCCTCTTGTGCTTGGTCACTGGACGAATCCACATTGCTCCAACTAGTATAGTGTCATTTCCTAATCTCACGCCTCCAGTGGCCTCTCCTTGTAACTCAGAGTTACTTTGGTGATCACATCCATCTGAGAGAGTAGGATACACCCCTGTTTTTGGAGATGGCTCCCTCTGAATAACAGGACAGTCAGGTGCCCCAGCCAGCACTGGGGTTATGAGGGACCTGTTTTCGTGATAACAAAATTTTTACCTCAATTTTCCTGTTAAAGAAGCAGGCAGGAAGGGAGAAGGATGGGAAGGAAGGAATCATCTGTCTGCATTGCTAAATAGTATAGTCCACAGAAGGGATTTGAAAGGTGAAGCATTTAAAGCTGCAGACCTTACATTACTGTAGACTCATTTATGAGGGCTACGGTGGGGATTAGTTTCCATTTATTCCTGTGGATTAAACACCTGTTAGTGGCTGAAGCAAAGAGTGTATTCCTCTGGCACATTTTCTCCATACAGGATGGGCATGATTTGCATGTTCTGAGACCACTAATGTGAAGTGAAGTATGGTAAGTGGGCAAAAGGAGGAGATCATCTTCAGAAAGTATCTTCCTGGTTCAAACTAAAACACCGATGTAGACACATGTTCACTTCCAGAAAAGGAGCAAGCTTAGTGTCTCATTGTTGGTTCAACCAATGTCAGCAGAACCTCTCCCAAAGACATGTTCAAGGTTTGCAGGAGAATGAGACAAGTAACTGCAGGCAAAAACTGTTCACCATGGGAGTGCTTTGTCAAGCAAATTAGTGCCTTTCTGGTGAGAGACATCTGATGGGCAGCCTTGAGTTGTAAGTGCAGCTGATCAAGAGCAGGAAAAAGATTGGCAATCGGCATGTACTGCAGGGCTACGGGGTGCTGGGAGTTGCCTTTTCCCACTGTCAGACCACTCTGTTGCTGTTAGCTGAGGAGGGACGCCTGGCCTCCACTCTGTCTTTTGGCTCCCACCCATTTCTTTGTCCACCGAATGTCTCTTTGGAGCAGCTAGAGCAACTAGCACCCTCCAGCAGCAGGGCATGTGTCTGAGCAAAAGAGAGCAAACTTCCATTCATTCAGATTGAGAGACACTGCTGTCCCCAGAAAAATTCTCTCAGTGTGAGAAAGGGCACAGCCAGCATGACAAAGCTTCTGAAGTTGGGAAGGAGAAGGTTAAAGGCACAACGTAATCTCTTGGTCTATGAGACAGTAGAGCTGTTTACGTTTTGGGACACCAACGCTGCAAAGAAGAGGGAAGAAATTGCTGAAGAGCTGTCTGCGTGTTAGGAGTCTTCACAGTCGGAGAGGAATTTGGGAATACTGAAGACTTCACCTTTTCTTGCTTACTTCCAGTTAATGGAATTTGCTCTTTTGTTGCTTATTTTACTTTTCATTTTACTTGTTTATTTGTTTTTAGAGTATACTGTTCACAAAATACCTTCCATTAGGGTGTGGGGGAAAAAACAGATAATTTTTGAGAAAATAAATCTCCTTTTTCTAGATCTTGTTTTCTTCCAAACTCTAGGCTAAGCAGCAAAGCACTTGTTCTTGCTGCAGGGTACTGATCCCAGTTCTTTAATTTTCTTGCATTTCTGTACTGACAGAGAAAAGATTACTCCCTGTGCTTAACCTGGTGCTAGGATTGGGGATTATGCGGATACTTTGCTTCTTGTTCTTTAACAGTTTAATTCCAGACAATGTATAATGAGGTTTATTCTTTGATGATTTTGCACATTTCTTCAAGCCTTGACTTTCCTCAGGCCATATACATATATACATATACATATACACATACACATACATATACATATACATAACGTGCAGAAGGTGGAGACTGACCAAAAAGCAGGCAGGTTTAACAACATTTTTTCTTTTCTCAGACTGCAGTCTCAGAGCTAAACTTGTTGCTGTGTTTTCACTCTCTGGGATTCAACATGAGAGAACCACAGTTTGTAAGGAGGAGAAACAAAATGTCTCCCTCATCCAACTTTGTTTTTCTTGGTCTTTCATTCCCCACCCTCACCCTCTTCTGACACAAGGTAGAAACAGCTATTCAAGCTCCCTTTCCCAGCCGATACATTATGTGCAGTGATTACACAGCATGTAACTAAACTTCAGGAGTGAAGTGCAAGTGGATGTCAAGAAGGCCAGAAGGAAGAAAGTGGGTCTGGATGGTTGAACTTCATCCTTCTTTCTTGCAAATATCGTGAGAACTGCTTTCTCGTAGTAGAAGAATGAGGAGGAAACTTCTCAAAAAGCATTTCACAAGCATGCAAACAGTTTTTGCTTCCAGGTATCTTACAATCTTGATTGATAGATTTACAGAGGCCATAGACAGAAGTGAAACAAGCATCAGTGGAATTGCAGGATTTTTAGTACAAAACTTTTTGCAGAAAAGCCTTGCGCGGCTCCTTCTTTCCAAGAAGAGATTCTAACTTATTCTGAGCTTACCTACCTGCTCATGCACAAATAAATGTATGACAGAAGAAAGGCTGAGGGTGGATTTGAATGACTAAAGCATTGGGAAGTGTGAACACTGCTACGCTTCTCACAGACATTGGAAAGCTGGCACCCTGTAGTCCTCCTAACATGACTCAGGGTGGTGTGTGAAAAGGAAGATGTTATACAAGTTCACCCATTAGAATCAAGGACTTTGAGCAGTGAATTGGCTGTCATATCCACCAGTTCCTGCCGGAACAAAGTTGACAGGGGTGAGCTGGTAACTGGCATCCCTCTTCTAGCAGTTACCCTCACATGTTCTTCCATCACAACAGAACAGCAGAAGGCAAGCGCCTGCTCTCATTGGAATCAGAGGCAAATCTCACACTGGGAGCAATCGTAGACCTCTTGAAATATATGAGAATAAAAAGGTGCCAGCAGAGTTACAGAGGGTGAAACTCTGCTGCCAACCCAAGACTGTATCAAAAAAGCATTTAGCCCTTTTGAGTGTGTTCAAAGTGTTGTCAAGTCTGACAGAAATGGTCTCTTGTTTCCACGCTCAGTCTAGCATTTACTTTGCCCGTCAATAGGTCAAGGCATGAACCTTTCACAGACAATTTCTGTGGTCAGCAGCTAATAATCCCCCACTGCTGTTGGCTGAGGTGAGCATCAAATTCATGCAGACTCAGATGCCCAAGGTGGGCAGTGAAATAGCGTTACCTGCTGCAAAGGCAGGTTATAGGTACAGTAAAATAGCATAAACACTGGATTGGTGTTAACCTTGAAAAAAAACAGGCATGAACAGGAAACCAACAATTTTTAAGGAATTAGATTAAGGAATTAGAACTAGACTCACTGTTTATCAGTACATAGGCATTTGTCCAATAAATTCATTATAGACAACCTTTGGTAATAGAGTCTTTTGACTATAATGTAGAAATCTGGAGCTGAAATAGAAAAACAGTTTGCTAGGTCCACTAGAAATCTCTCTCAGAGCTGAGCTATCTATCTGTCACATGTTGGGTGTTCTGGCGTAACTTAGAAAGCATGAGCTTTCTTGTCTCGGCTCAGTCTCTGGCACTCTCTTGCTGAGACCTCCTCAGACCACCCACACCAGTCTCTTGCTCTGCAGAAGGTGGCAGCAGTAGCTATTTGTGTGATAATCCCTACTATGAACCAAATGGATGGGGAAGCACTGATAAACAAGATTAACTCCACCATATGGCATCAAATACATTACTCCTCAAAACCAAATCAATATGCTGACTGTGAGACTCCTGCGGTCATAACTCCATCTCTGGCATGCTCCTGTGTTTGTGGACAGCTCAGCACTATGTCAGCTGGTTGAGTTGGCTGACTCCATCATCTTCTCTACGCTGTCACTGCCGACCGTCCTTGCAAGACCGTTCAGATATCTGTCTCCAACCTAAGAGTTTTATTGGCAAGAAGGATGCACAGGAAAACTGAATAATTCATAAGAAAAGCTTCCAAAAATATGCTGGTTGGATATCAGAAATGGGTCTACTCCCAAAAATCAAAATGCTTTTTTTAAGTGCAAAAATAAAATGTTTTCTTGGAAATGTCTCCGCAGTGCCTTATGGGAGGTGACTCCTGATTCCTCACGGTCCATTTCTCCTCTGCAGACAATCTCTTTGGAGCAAACTCTGACTCCCATGAGGCATCATAAACCTGTTCTCCTGAGGATCGTGCATTATGGGAGCTGACAGTCAGCAATGCAGTCAGTTTGAAGCTGAGAAGACCTAGAGAAGAAGGGTACACTGCATTCAGACACCATCAACCACAACTGCCATAAAGGATTTTCATATTCGAAATATTTTGGTTTGACAGGGAGCTTGTTTTGGAGGCAATATCAAAATAATCCATCTAAAATAGAAACATTTTGTAAAGTGCTTCTGTTGAGAAGTCAGTTTTCTAGGGAAAAACAGGTTTTCTGAAGATTGCCTGGCCAGAAAGACAATGGTTCAGCAACAAAGATTGTTTTAGGCTGTTCAAGTGTTTAACATGAAAATAATCATTCTGTCACCTGCTCAAAATAACTTCCAAACCTAATATGCAAAAGTACCTTAATTTCACCAAAAGACAGGTTGTTCAAGGATAGAGTTCGTAAGTATTTGATGAAAACTGTTGGTTAGAGAGAGGTAAAAGACTTAAAGTATTTCCTACCACCGTGGTGAAAGGTACCTACATGCCAGCTTTCTACGCACTGTGAAAGAGGGAAGCCAGGGCTGCTCAGTACAGGTACTGCACCCATGTCCAAGCATTCATAATTTTGAAAAGCCAGTGCATGGGCATCCTATTTACCCAGAAACCCTGTAGAGAAATCAGGAAGGAGTTAGGAGCCCTGAGAGCTGCACAGGGGGAATGTTAAGGGCACGGATGTAAAGAAAATTAGGCTTCATATTCCCAGCTGTTAGACGGGTGGACCATTCTGTCTCCATCAGGTGCGCAGTTGGCAGCTCAATGTCCTGGGTATTGCGCATGCTGGAATGAAGGATTCATAACCAAGAAACACTTTTCAATGGTGCTGTTAATATAAGCAGTTGTGTCATTGCAGTTTTAATACCAAAGCATTAGACATACTGCAGAGCAGGAAAAGGAATAAATTATAACTTTTCTGAAGTTTCTGAGATGCGAAGTCATGCGTTAAGAATTCTTCATAGAGATGTCGCTACTAGCCATCTTCTGTTTTATTTCTGGCTGCAACGCTTAGTTTCTGTGAGAAATGAATGAATATGTTAGCCAGGAATTTCCAAAGCAATGAGTCAGTTAAGATTGGCAAAGGAGAGAGGATGTGGAGCTCTAGCTCCTTCCCTGTTAGTATCACCTGGCTCAGGGTGCCTACTCTAAGCTACGTGATTGGGTAGAGATGCCAGCACACACGTTGCTTCCACCTTCCTTTCCCCCACTGTCTACAGTCCAGACATATCCATCTGACAGGTTTCCATTTTTAAGTTCCCTAGTCAATTAATTGGCACATTCCTTTAGACCTCTCAGCTCTGGCATGCAAAGATGACAGTTATTTTTAGAAATCTGAACTCCTGTTTTTCATGACTAGAAAATTCACATTTTTAGAAAAACTGTCACAGTTGTTTTGTCTTCAAGAAAAAGCATCACAGGAGGCTAAAAATTTTGGGGTTTGCAGCTTTTTGTTTGCATTGCGTGGGTCAAGTACAGAGTGGTCAAAGGCTCTGACATTTAATATGAAGTTGGTAGGCACATTCAAAACAAAAGGAGAGAGCAGGACATTTCTTTATCAACCTGGCAGGGAGGCTTTTCCAGGCAATATGTTCAGATTTATCAGGCATGTCTCTGTGTTTCTTCATCTCCTTTCTCTCTGACTTTGAGTTCCGTCTCAGGAAAAATAATTAACATTTACCAACAGCATCTTTTCGGAATTTACCTCTTGGGATTAAGGAGATTTACCAGCCCAGAACCTCTGATGTGCTCAGACTCTGACTGTGCATAAAAAGAAGTATTCATTCTCCAGGCATATCAGTCTGGCACCTTTCACCAGTGCTACATTCACAGAGAAAAGAAACATGGAATTATAATTCTAATCCAACAAGGGGCCAAGTACAAAATGCCTTCTCTTTCTCAACATATTGACTTCTTAAACATTTCCCCTTTTATCATTCCTAGCTTAATGAAAGGGGGAAAGACAGCAGAAGAGGCTTTAGAAAGCTGTAAAAAGGAGTGAACCATGTGGGTCTCTTATTGCTTCTCTGAGTTTGTATCTGACCATAACTCCATTGAAGGAGAAGCTGAATTCCTGATAGTCCCATCCCAAACAGAGCTGAACTAGAATAAAACTGGATGCAGTTTGGTCTCTACAGCTTCCCGCTGTATTTGCAACTCTGCTTCCAAATTGGATGGTGAATACAGCCCTGAAGGAAGCCTGCAGATATTCTTCAAATTATAACATAGATATAAGGGACCTGGTGAGTTCTCTTCCTATGGCTTCTACCGGGAATCATTTACTCAAGGCAACCTTTCTTCTAAACATGCTTAAATTATGCTTCATTTGAGTTAGTTCTGCAACGTCAACAGAGACGTGTAGGACAGGGATGGAGTTTATGGCTCACATTTTAACAGCATGGCAAGGGCTAAAAAGGGCTTCAGTTCACAGTTAGTCCTGTTGAAACTTCCCTGATGATGGACTGAGGTATTGCAGAGGAGGATTGGCCCATACCGGGACCATCTGATCTGGAAATCAACAAGCAGCTACAAAACGTGGAATCTGCATGGATATTTTTACATTAATTTTTCCCTTAGGCAAGAGATTACAATTTTAGAAACACCCAAGACTATACCTATATGACATAAAGCAGTGCAGCATGAAGATACCTGAGCAAGCGCTGAACAAACAAGCTTTATTGTGGAACTCCACTGTGACTAATTAACACAGCTAGAAGTAGCTATATTAGTCCGGGCAAACTGCCATGCAAACCTACTATACTGCTTTTTGTAATCAAGCAAATTACTTTAGAGCTACCTAAGGCAGTTGGAATGCAATAGACTTTAAGGGATGTAGGAACCTTAGTCCCACAAATTATTAGAGGCGCAAGGCTAAGCCTAAGTCACTCCCGAATTCTATTTTAAGGTAGGAACAAGCTTAAGGGAACAAGCCACTTCAGGAAAGCGGTCTCTATACCACCTTTATTTAGTAAACTCTTACTGTATTATCCACAAAAATTCTTCAATCATCTTGTCTGATTTAGATAAATGTTGCCTGTGTTTAAGGAGTAGGAAAAGAAATAACCCCTAAGAAGCCCAGAAAAAAGGGTTTCCTTCATTTTAAAGGCAAGTAGTATGATTAGTAACTGATTTATTTTTTTTCCTCTAACATGGATTTAGCTCCAGCTCCTCCCTTCCAACTACCACACTTGTGAGCCAAGGTCCTAGCACAATGTCTTACTTTTCTTGCCATTCTTTTTAAGGGTAATGTTATTCCTCCGAACTTTTATCTTCTCAAGTAGCAAACTACCTCCTGTAATGGGCTGAAGAAGGTGATATTTATTATCTTTGAAACTTTAGTGATTGTATGTTTCATGAGCGCTCCTGGGGAAATGTTTATCCTCAAAAGTAGCTGAGACAATGCAAGTTGTTCAATGGATCCTCATGTGGGAGTATGTTAAGAAGAATTGTGCATTGAAGCTTACAAATATGATGAGCTGTTTTAATAAAACAGCAGATATAGGAACTACTGAGGGAGGAGAAGGGATCTGCCTGTCTCCTCTCTGCCAAGATACTGTCAACCAACATTAACAACTCCTATTCCAAATCACAATATTTCAATGAAAGGACTAATCACTAGCCAAGCACAGCCGTGTGAGACTGTCTTAACCTAAAGGACTGATCACACCATGGAAGCAGCTCCCACCAGCCATTCAGGCCATGAGGACTCTGCTGAAATGGCAAGCAAAGGTGCTGCAGATGACCAGTTGCTGGTTTCTGAGAAATGAAGCCATAGCTGCTGGGAGCTGATCCAAACCCCTCACTTAATTTGATAAAAGCTTTCCAGTGTTATTGCTATCACTTGCAGTTTCTGTTACTATAATGTATAGCAGTTGCATTCAAACCACTAATATAAGTGCCTGACTTAAACTTTCCAGCATGTTTCAGAGGACAGCGATGGATTCATTTATTTATTTATTTACACTTGTTTTCTGGAGCTGACAGATCTGTCTCTTTATATAATAAATTACGACAAGACACAGCAGATACAAGAGGCATCTAGGTAATACACATCTCCCCTGATTTTAAACATCTTGATATTTTTCATATTCAGAAAAGAAAATAAAACAATAATCAAAAAACACATTTTGAGAGTGAATTATTTTTCCTACTATATATCTCTGTCTTAGAATGAAGTGAATCCTATCCATAGTGTAAACAGTTGACCAGACTTGGGTAGCAGGACTATTTCTCTGCTTCAGGTTTTCCAGCACAGTAAGTCATCAAACCACCACAGTAGCTTTGAGACCAATGCTATGTCTCTTTCTTAAGTTATTGGGATAGGAAACATAGTCATGGACCATGATCTTAGAGTGATAAGTGCTGTAACACTTGCAGGCATACAATATAAAATGTAAGGCAGGAAATTAGTAGATGGACAGGAGAATGCAGAGTAACAAGAGTTCCTATTAATTAATATGATGGGATGTTATCACAGCACATAAACAATGTAACTACAGTCAACTTTTGTGTGCATCCTGACAGAGGTCAGTTTTAAGAAGGATTATGAAATGGCTTTGCAGATATTCAAGAATATCCAGAATATCCAGAGCACCTGGGAACTGAAGGCAAGCCTGCTGCAGTCACTCCTCTGAGTGCACATATAAGCAAGATAAGAATCAAGCTTGAAAAGATCGACAGACTTTTTTGCTTGCCCTCAGCTTTTGTGTGCCTTCCAAAGCAATATCACATCAAAAAAAATAACATCACATCAATTTGGAAAAAAATAGAAAAGCTTCACAAGTTTTCTGTGCCCTAAAGCAGATAATAATTTTACAATTTTATCAGTCTAATAAAAACCCTATAAACATTGTTTCTTTGGTGTCTATAGTCTAGAATAGTTACACCACCACTGGTGTTACTTAACATCAGATATTATCAAACTGCTGTTCATAAAAGATGTTTATGAGCCCTGAAACAAATTATTTGAGTGGTTTTAAGGAAATATTTTATTTTTCTATTTCCTTCAAAGCCATCATCGGGGAAAAAAATGGCAGATTGATACAGAAGTTGGAAGGGTTGAGCTATGTTATTTCACTGCTAATAAATAAAGCATCATTTGCTCTCTAAATTACAGCATTTGCCATTAAATATTGGTCCTTCCCAAACGTTTTACTTTATGGTTCACGTAAGCACTAAAAGAAGCACCAGTGTCTGCTTCTCTCCTGGACTTGTTTGACTTAAAGAATAGCGAGGGACCTGTAATATTTTCAAGATCTAATATTTTTACTGCTACTATTTGTAACCATTTCTAATGAATTTCTCCTGAGACTCCCACTTTGGGAGAGTTGCAGGGGTGGTTTTTTTGGTTTTCCTTTTTTTTTTAAGACGGTTGCTTGCAAGGTGTATTTTTTCCACCTATCAACTGCAGTTGTAACTGAATCTCAAAGACGACACCAATCTTATTTTTCTTAGGCAAAAAAAAAAATTAAGATGATGCCTAACAGCAGCAGGACTTAGTTGAAGCAGAGTATCATGATAAATACATCGTTGCTAGCTGAGTAACAGTAGATAGAGTGTTATGTTTCCCATTGACAAGCAATTTAGAGAAACTGATGTCTATTCTGAAAGATCAAGGTCCAAGATTTCAGCTGGTGTAAAGGAGCATTTTCGCAAAGTTCAGTGGAGTGGTTGAGACCATTCAAGAAGCTGGCATTTTACTATTGGACATTTTTTCCTGTCCCTCAATTTCATGTCCTAAGTATCCTTTGCCGGATAACACCTCGGTAAATGTCACGTTCCTGAGTATTTGCCTGAAGATATGCCTACACAGCAGCGCTTGTTCCTGGGGCACAGGCTCTGATGTGTAACGAACAGGATGCCCTATAACATAATACAGGAGCAGGGAAAACAGCCCTTACCTGCAGCCAGATGAATCAACATGGCATCTTTCCTTCTGACCGTGTTTGAGTAGGAGTTTCCAGGCCAGGCATCATAATCAAGATTTAAGGGTTTGTGAGTAATATCATTTCATTTATACCAACAGGCAAAGGGAACGTAGAGGGAAAGCAGGCTCTCTTCTCTGCAAGCCACAATGTCAGGAATGTACAACGAGCTTTAATGTTTAAAACAACAGCTTTCCAGCTCCATTATAATTAGAAAAATACAGGTAATTTCTGTGAATAGGACCTCTGCCTGTAGAAGTTTTCTTTATTAATAGCCACCCAATATCACCACAATATCGCTGGCTTTCCATAACTAGTCATTTGTGTTTTCATACCATACACCAAAATGTAGGTGCAACTTCTATGGTTGAATGTGAAATTACAGCCATTTTGAATGTGTTTTGACTTTGTTCATCATTATGCATCATCCTGGGTAATTGTTAGGTGAGTATGAAGGATTCTGATGATCAAAAACATAAAGCAAGCCCAATTTTCTTCTAGTGGGGTTTCTCCGAGTTCTGCTACAAAAGAACTCCCCAAAGTGTCACATTGTTTGTAATAGCAGAAAATAAATTGTTTCTGAACTAAAGATAAATTCAGCAATCGTTGTATTACGCACTAGTAGAAGTGCTGGCAGACAATAAAACATGACTGTAAACAATTGCTTCAGCCTTATCTTTCAAAAAATCATAAAGTCAAAAAGCCATTTCTTCCAAACATATAAAGAACACATTTATAGCAAAATACACTCTCTAGTGAATAAGACATACAGTCAGCCGTAACCCCAACTATGTATCAGGCTCCATTCGTTTTTTCAAGGAGATCCATGGGTTGCTTATAAAGATACTGAACCAAAATATTTAGGTTATTACTTGAAAGGGTGCCTCCACTGAGATTAATCCAGGAAAGTTGAAAGCCTAGAGGTTGTCCTACAAATATGTGTGTATGTGTCTATAAATATTCCAGCATTTCCTGTAATTAGTGTTGCTCGATACTCCCTGTTTTAGGATCTTTTATTAGTTGTTCATAACTTTCCTAATAATTCTAATTAAGAATTTTTCCATGCTGGTACTATCCAGGCAGACTGAGAACTAGTTTGAATCAAAACAGCTAATGCTTTTCTGAGACTACAGTTGTTCAATATGGGGAAAAAAAAATTGTTTTGAATGCTTTTTTCTTAGAAAGATTAGATAGCGCTAGGATGCTTTGTGGAGGGACTGGAAATTCGAGCCATTCTACTCAGTTTGTATAGGAAAATGTACAAAGAGATGAGCAAACTACAAGCCTTGGAAAAAAAATCAGTTCATGGATGATTAAGAGAGATAATTCTGAATCTAGCAACTGAAATTAGGAATAGTACTCTCTCTCCCCTGAGCATTGTTCAGTCCCAGCATGGCTCATCAGTGCTTGGGTGTCCCGTCCATCATTTCTCACACAGAAAACAAGTATGCCTCAGACAGTTCCCATCTCTTTGGACAGACAGTTTCTTCTTCACTCTGCTTTGAGACTTTCCTCTTTTTTTACCTTCTCACATCTCTCAGCCCCAGCTCAAGCCTGTTCTCAGCCTACACACATGTCCGGTACTGACCTACCCCCGCGCTTCTTTCCCCTTCCTGGTCTCCTGGGCCAGCCTTTTTTCCTGGTCAACTACCATCATTCCCTCTTCTCCTACTGCCCTAGGATCTTTATTTGTACTTTGATGGTTAACTCTTATTCCCTTTGATCTGTAGCATTTGCCATCCTGCTCAAATATGTTCCAGATTCCAGATTCTCATGCTGCCCCCATGTTGTACACCAACAAATGCGCTTGCAATATTTTCCAAACTGTCTCACTACCCAAACCTCCATCCCTTCATAGAATCATAGAATCACTCAGGTTGGAAAAGACCCTTGGGATCATCAAGTCCAACCATCAACCCCACTCTACAAAGTTCTCCCTACACCATAACCCCCGACACCACATCTTCATGGCTCTTTGACCATTTTAAAGACCTTACCAGTGTCAGTATCCACCTACAGTCAATTAGTTCCAGTCTCTCCTCCTCGTGCTGAGTCCCACCAGACCTTTTGACCTAATGTGCTCATCTGGCTCTTAGGCGTTTTTTTTTAAATTTTTCTCCTCTCTTCTACCTGAGTCCAAAAAGGGTTATTGATACTATGGAAGACTTAGGCTTTCTGACTAGCATTTAGCAAGACTGTAAGCAACTGCTCTTGTCAGCCAAGATAATGGGTAAGTTTAATACTGGATGGTGTTACCAGGCCCACCACATACTCGCAGAGTTGTGTATGTGTACGTGCAAACACACATGCATACATGCACACAAACAAATACACTACTGTATATATGCAAATGTTTTCTTCAAACTACTTTTAGTAGAAGAAGCTTTATCTGTCTAGAAAGATGCAGCTGCCACTTGCCCTGGATTTGTTGATACACCAGAGCTCTTTGGCATTGCTCCACTGATGCAGAGAATCACAAATGCTGCTTATACCATTTACAGCTGCTTTCCATCATCTGAGATGCACCACACAGAAAGCTCATACCAGCAGATCTGGTCTTATCTTTATTTTCAGACATTTACAACCCTGATCGCTCTGTCCTTTCCCCGATTATCCTTATGTAAATGGTCTTTAGATTTTAGATGATGAGACAGATTTGCACTGTGATTTTCCACCCTGGAAAGTGAAACTTGTACAAGGACAAGTTTCCTTGGAGCACTCCCAGGTGAAATTACCCTGCCCCACAAAATATTATGAAGCATTTTCAGATCAGTATTTTCTTACCAAGAATAGGCTTTTTTCCCTGATAATTCATAGGAGGAACTAAGAACAAACTCAGAAGACCTGAGTATGGAAATCATGGGGAAGTACAATATTAACTAATTTTGGAGAGTGAATGATGGCCCTGAGTCACATAAGTTTGCATCTACATCATGAAAACTGTGGGATATGTAATAGATACCTAAATGGAATCTGTGTAGATATTCACTTTGAGTAATACTGAGAGTTTCATTTATTAGCATTATGAGAGTATATTTGGTAGAGAAAATGCTGCCCAAAAATTACTGTATGCAGCCTTAATGTCACCAGCCGACACTAGCATGCGATCTTTTCCAACAGCTGAATGAAACTCTGCTTTTGGATAAACTAATTTGGGAATTACCTGAGTTTCAAAATAGGGAAATGTTAGGTAATAAAAGATACTCACCTGATGTCCTTTATGATATTAAACTATTTCAAACTTGAATCTCTGAGAACAGCGATTTGATTTAAGTCTCCCTAGTTTATGAAGCCTGAAGTAACTTTCTGTTTAAAGATTGAGATTATGATTGAAATGAATTGATTGAAATGAAAATTAACATTTTCAGCTGTTATATTTTTCCTTGAATTTGCATGAATTCTCTTCTTCTTTGGATCAGTGTAAGTCAAAACTAACTCTGCAGATGTTGTTCCAGTGTATGATAAGACTATGAGACCAGAATCCAGTCAAGGTAAATTAAGACAACTGAGTTGTTCGACTATGAAACATCCCACTTTTTTTGCAGTATCTTGTTCTCAATAAAATCCAGTGCACTGATGACAATAACACTGTTATTTGTTTTGTTATCCTGAAGCTTCACAGAAGAGTCATCAGCCAGGTCAATGGATGTAGATAATTATAGTTATGTGAACACAGAATCACAGAATGACTGAGGTCAGAAGGAACCTCGGGAGGTCATCCTGTCCAGCCCAGCTCAAGCAGAGCCACCCAGAGCCAGTTGTCCAGGAACGTGTATAGATATTTTTTTAATTATTCAGACGATGGACACTCCGCAACCGCCCCGGGCAACCCGTGCCAGGCTCAGCCACCCTCACAGTAAAAAAAACATTACCAGATGTTGATAGGGAACCTGCCGTGTTTCAGCTTGTGCCCATGACGTCGTGTCCTGGCCTCGGGTTGACCTTGGCTGGCTGCCAGGTGCCCATCAAGCCACTCTGTCACTCCCCTTCCATCAACAAGACAGGGGGAGAAAATACGACAAAAATGCCCGTGGGTTAAGATAAGGATAGGGAGATCACTTACCAATTACCGTCACAGGCAAAACAGGCTCAACTTGGGGAAATTAATTTAATCTATTTTTAATTAATCAGAGCAAGATAGTGAGAAATAAAATCAAATCTAAAACCACATTCTGCCCATCCCCACCTCCCCCAACTTCTTCCCAGGCTTAACTTCATTCCCAACTCTTCTACCTCCTCCCTCCCCGAGCAGCACAGGGGGATGGGAAATGGGGGCTGTGGTCAGTTTAAAATG
>VYZM01021079.1:40912-68259 GCA_013398915.1 Dromas ardeola
GGTTAAGATAAGGATAGGGAGATCACTTACCAATTACCGTCACAGGCAAAACAGGCTCAACTTGGGGAAATTAATTTAATCTATTTTTAATTAATCAGAGCAAGATAGTGAGAAATAAAATCAAATCTAAAACCACATTCTGCCCATCGCCACCCCCCCCCAACTTCTTCCCAGGCTTAACTTCATTCCCAACTCTTCTACCTCCTCCCTCCCCGAGCAGCACAGGGGGATGGGAAATGGGGGCTGTGGTCAGTTTAAAATGTGTCATCTCTGCCACTCCTTCCTCTTCATGTTCTTCCCCTACTTCAACATGGGGTCCCACCCACAGGATACAGTCATTCCCGAACTTCTCCAACATGGCTCCTTCCCACGGGCTGTAGTTCCTCAAGAACTGCTCCAGTGTGGGTCCCTTCCACGGTGTGCAGCCCACCGTTAAACTCCATGAGCTGCAGGGGGACAACCTGCCTCACCATCATCTTCACGAGGGGCTGCAGGGGAATCTCTGCTCCACCACCTGGAGCGCCTCCTCCCCCTCCTTCTTCACTAACCTTGGTGTCTGCAGAGTTGCTTTCACATATTCTCACTCCTCTCTCCCAGCTGCTGTTGCACAGCATTTTTAACCCTTTCTTAAATATGTTATCACAGGCGCTACCAATGTCATTGATTGGCTCAGCTTTGGCTCCCAGTGGGTCCGTCTTGGAGCTGGCTGGCATTGGTTCTGCCCAACACGGGGGCAGCTTCTGGCATCTTCTCACAGAAGTGACCCCTGCAGTCCATCTCCCACCACTCTTGCCACATAAACTGAATACACACTGGGCACCACCAAAATATCCTGGCTCTGTCCTCTTGGCACCCTCACTTCAGATATTTATATTCATTGTTAAGTGTCGTCATCCCCCAAGCCTTCTCTTCTCTAAGCTAAACAGTCCCACTCTCTCAACCTTTCCTCACAGGAGAGGTGCTCCAGTCTCTTAATCATCTTCATGGCCTTTCATTGGACACTGCTCAGTATGTTCATGTCTCTCTTGTACTGCAGAGCCCAGAACTGGACACAGTTCTCCAGGTGTGACCTCACCAGTGCTGAGTAGAGGGGAAGGATCACCTCCTTCAACCTGCTGGCAATACTTTGTCCAATGCAGCCCGGGATACCATTTTCCTTCTTTGCTGCCAGGGCACAATGCTGGCTTGTGTTCAACTTGGTGTCCACCAGGTCCTTTTCTGCAAGCTGCTTTCCAAGTGGGTAGCCCCAGGCATGCACTGGTGTATGGGGTTGTTCCTGCATTTCACAAGTGCAGGACTTTGCACTTCCCCTTGTTGAATTTCATGAGGTTCCTGTTGGCCCATTTCTCCAGTCTGTTGAGTTGCCTCTGGACAGCAGCACGACCCTCTGGCTTACCAGCCACTCCTACCAGTTTGGTGTTATCAGAAAACTTGCTGAGGGTACACTCTGCCCCATCATCCAGATCATTAACGATGACTGCACCCAGTATTGGTCCCTAGGGTACACCAATAGTCACTGGCCTCTAACTAGACTTTGTGCCACTGATCGTCACCCTCTGGGCTTGGCCGTTCAGCCAGTTTTCAATCCACCTCATGTCTGCTCATCCAGCCTGTACATCAACAGCTCCTCTATGAGGGTCTTATGGAAGACATTGTCAAAGGCCTTACTGAAGTCGAGGTAGACAATATCCACTGCTGTCCGCTCATCTACCAGGCGAGCCACTTCATCATAGAAGTTTATCAAGTTGGTCAAGATGACTTCCCCTTGGGGAAGCCATGTTGCCTACTCCTGATGATTTTCTCATCCTTAATGTGCCCGGAAATGGTTTCCAGGATTAGCTGTGATCCTAAAACCTAATCTCAGCAAAGAACTCGGGAAGCTAAAAACTATACAAATGAACTTTGAGCAAAAGCATAACAGTGCACAGTTCTGCACAGTTCTGTCCATACCTTCCTATTAAGTCATAACAGTCCAGAGACTTATATGCTGTGTAATTCAAGCGTTTGTGTAACTCAGGCACTCATCCAATTCAAACATCTACAGGAAAGGACAATTCAAAAAAATTCCACAGTTAAGAAAATGGGAGTTGAGAGATTTAGATTTAATTAGCACTAAGTTTATATCACAAGATAACTGAAGGGAGATACGCTAACTTAGTGTTTATAATAATTTCATCCCATATTAGGCATATTTAAACTCTGCTCTTTTCACTTCCATTGGGCTAAGTACTGTGCAAACATATTGAAAGACATCGGGTAACATTTCTAAATATCACTGCAACTTAATAACCTGCAGTCCAGTTTTACCATAAAACTTTGGGTCTAGCATTTGAATAGGTTTTCAGTATTCATTGACCTATAGGAGTTTTGCCCAAAACATCCTGCTGTATGGGTGAAATCTATAGGTCTGAATATGCAAACCTTCCTAGCGTTTGTGATTTCAAAGCAGCCAGCTTTATTAAAATGGCCAGGTGCACTGTACTGCTGAGTTATGGCTTGAAGCCATGAGACAGGCTCCCAGGATCTGAGAGTCTGGATCAGTCAGCAAAAAGAACACTTCAAGTTTCAGGACGTTTGCAGCAACTGAGGCTTTCTGCAGTTCAGTCTAAATATCGAGCTCCATTCAAGTATTTTCAGAGTTTCCAGGGTCAACACCTTAGGTCCTTGAAAGCCTTCTCCAAAGCTGTAAATCGCAGTAGCCATTGCAGAGACTGCATGAAATTTGATGTTCTTGATCATTTTGCAGCTCCTACTACTGCCGTGTAACTGGTAAAAATGTCAGGCAGACACCCTGTAGGCTTAGTCCCACCCTGCGTCAGACTAAGTCCTAAATAAGATGGAAGAAAAAAAAAGTGAAGGAAGGAAAAAAGTTACTTCTCAAGCAAAGTTTCACTGGCTTCAGCACTCCATAGTGGGACCGAAGGTCTGAATCAAAAACCCTGTGGAGATCATCTTTTACCCGGTAGTCTAGAAACAGTATGTGGTGGTATAAGAGGCACCTCAACGCAAATTCCACTTCTTTGTGAATAGATATTGATCCCCAAAGTAATCTTTAAGCATCACCTCTGAGGTAAGAAGGGAGAACACTTCAGTCAAGAACTGCTTTACCTGCCTGTGTAAAGACTCCTCCCCAAACTTTTCATTTTGATCTCAGCCATCCTTTAATGGTCACAGGTGCAATGAGAAACATTCAGAAAGGGCAGTTCAGAGATCCCTCTCCTCATACTTCTCTCTCCTCTGCCTCCAAAAGCAGAAGCCTGGTGGTTGTATATATTCCTCATACATGACAGCTGCAAGTTCATCTCTCTCAGAGGGTGGAGGCATTTGAGCCTAAACAGCCTTTCTGCACTTCATTTGAATACAATCAACTTAATGGGAAACCAGAAACTCTCATTTCTTGCCGCTTATCCGTATATTGGGGGTATGTAAGGACTGCTGCCACACTGAGGTAGGTGAGAGGTAGGTGCTTTGCTCATTACTCCAGGTGATGTTTAGCCATGAGATTCGGTGTTCTTCCCAGCAATGTCAGTGCTTCACTGGGTTTTTGTATGCTGGTATATATGGGAGACTATGAGTATGAGGAATATATGGGCTTGACAGACTCTTCCAGTAGGGAGTTGAGCTATCAATGACTTGAATCATTTACTGGTTTAAGAACATGGAATCTTAAGGTTAATATCTTGGTCATAGGTATCAGAACATGCAATAGTTTTGCATCCAGGCATATACGTCATTTTGGAAATGAACTTCTGGATGGTCTAAGTCTTACTGAAAGTCACTGACGTTTGTTTTCCTGTATTCTTCAATCACATTTAAATACACTCTAGACTTCTAAATTGTGTTGGCATGTCTAAAAATTTTGACAAGGAGCTCTGTAAAATATATGATGTGTATTTGAAAATGGCAGTGCGGAAGAGTTTGCTGAAGCTATAAATCTGTCCTAGTTTCAGAAGCTAAGAACATTGTTATTGACTAGCTAGGCAGAATAAAATTTAAATGGCAACTTTCCTCCACAAAAATCAAGACACCTTCAAATCCAGCTATTTACAATTAATTCCAGATGTGTTCTGTAAAGAATAAAGTTGGAAAGGAGAAAAATCCCATATATAGGTCACTATTTGCTTGCAGCTGTTTGTCAAAATGAGAATGCTGGTTTTCACACGTAGCATTAAATTTGAACAAATATATTGATCACAGGACTGCAGTATAACCAGAAGAATATGCTGATTTCCCCTGTGGAGAGGAGTTAGCTAGTACTGCAGAATTTCTCCTCTTAGTATAAAGATACGACAAATCTCTTCTTGGCAGCAATACTGTGAACCATCAAGTGAATCCATCGCTCAAGGAGATTACTTGGATTCAAAGGAGTCCCAGAAGGAACTTCAAGGCATATGCTTGCGGCTTCACAGCTTTAAGAGAAAAGCTGATACTTGGTCAGTCCTCACAGACAGCGCTTACAGTATTTATTTATTGAACGGCTAGATATTTCCGTATCCCCACTCTTACAACTAGTATCAGATTCAATCAGGCACGAATGGCCTAATAAAATACTTCATGGCACATGGAGAATTGAGCACAGTTATCTTAACAGAAATGTCAGAAGGTCATAAATACAAAACAGGGTCCATAAAATAGAACCAAAATCCTTGCAAGCAGTAATATGTTTCTTTTTCACTATCATAATAAACATTTCCTATGGCTGAGCATTTTACTTCTCCTCGTTTTGTCCTCTGGGATTTTCATTTTCTAACCTCATCCTCCTTATTCTTCTCCCCTGGTGTGTAATGCTCTAATTTCAATCTGTTTTCATTCATTTTAACTATGTGGGAAGTCTGTAGAATTCCTTAATTTAATTGCTTTGCTGATGCTGCAGCCCTGGAATAATGGACTTTTACTCACTTGGGCTGAGAGGAACAGTCTGGTTCCACCAGACACTCCAGCTCCCATTCGCCTCTTGCTTGCACCAGGCACTTGTCAGCATAAACCTATTGGGCTGCCTTTTTTCTACTTTACACAGATATAAATTAGCATTATCCAGAGGAAAAAAAAAAAAAAAGAAAAAGACAACCCTAGAAAATCACTTATTTGTTCTACATATAAGATATTTTCAGGGATCCAAACCATCATTTTTACAACATTCATATCCAGAAAAAAAAACCTTTTCAGAACATTGAAATATTTTGTTTTGACATTTCCACAATAGCACGTTATTATCTGGGAGGAAAGATTTAGAAAAACAGGCACTAATAACAAAGCTGGAGCCCATTTTCCCAGTTTTTGCATAGACCTCAGATATTGGAATATCCTGCAGTGTGTGGAAAGTCCACATCCAAACTGCTTCTTACCTGACTTGGAATATGGACAGGATCTCTCTGGATCTCAGCTTACACCACTCAAGCCTCAAAGAAATTTGAGTCTCTGCTTCTTAGATAAACGTGTTCTCTATTGCAAACCAAGATAAAACCCTTTTTTGGCACAATAAATGGTATCTGAGTTCCCTTATTGTCCTTTACTCAATCTAAGATTTTTCTTTTTTTTTTTTGCCTTTTTATCTTATTTTTTGACAATGACCTACACAGACAGCTATTTGCACAATTATAATTAGGACTAACTACAAGGAAGCCAGAGGGCAGAAACAAGCGTGTTAAGTAAATTCAGTGAAATTGCTCCTGATTAACACTGGCATAAGCGAGAAGACAATCAGGCATTCCACTTTTAACACTTCTGTCATTTGCATCCATATATTAAAGTCCCAATAGTCAAATCCCCTGTTTCTGTAACTCAGCAAATCTCCACGGAGCTTTGCAAATTTGCAGCACCTGTGGTTCCGGTTCTTAAGCCAGTTAACATCAAACTGGCTTGAAAGCATCAAAACAAGTGGGCTTATTTTCCTGTGGTCTTCACTTTTGATTGATTCTAGGAAGTGACGTGCCACACACCAGCCCTGAGAACACCCTCTGGCAATGGCCCTGCTTCTGTTTGAGCCACCAGTATGTTTCACCTGATCTTCTTTAAGTAAATATTATATCTTGATGTGTTTGAATCCCTGGATAAAATCTATAGTGTGATTTGCTTGATCATATATTCAATGACTATTCTAAGAAGCCATGGTGTTACTTTGTTGTCTTTCTCACATGGTTTCAATTGTTTTCAAGGAAATCATTAGGCATAAGGGTATAAAACATTCACATGGAGCTTTCTTAAATGAAGCTTTCACTTTAGTCTTAAAGTATCTGTTTCTTTATGTAACCCATCATGTACATAGATGATTTATTGGACATCCATGACTTTTCAAAGATTTATATGTGAACTATCTTCTTAAAAACAATAGAGCACAGAAAGGCTTATAATTCAAGTTCTCAAATAAAAGCAGTCATCCTTTGGCAATTCACTTCCACTGCCCTGGTTGGGTACCCAGAAGACAGATTCTTCTCTGTACCCAGTTTCTGCTCAGTGCAGCAAAGGGGAAAAGTCACCGAGGAGGAGTCACAGCCCTCTGCCTGAACGGACTGGTGCCAGTCAGCATGAGCTAAGAAACACCAACAAACTCCTAAACCAGCTAAAAACATGGTGAAGATCTGCATTGTGCCCATCTCTTACATCCACCCCCCATCAAATTGTGAGGACAGGAAGGAACTCTGTTATACCTATGCCAGCTGAAAGCTGGCCAGACTGTGAGAATCCCTTGTAGGTCAGCAAGAATCAGAATCCATCTCTGTTCATGCATTTGAGCAAGGAAATGCCTGACAAGCTTTATGAGCCGGTACATTCATTTCAAAACTTGTCCTGACTTGTCCTCTCTCTTTGTGGTACCCTGGTCAACAGGGGACTTCAGTCCATTTAAAATAAGGGCAGGAGGATCAAGCCCCAGCTGAGGATGGGTCAGACTCTGGGTCTTATGGATATGCAGTATCATTTTCTTTGCATAGGAGCGGGGGAGAGTTGCAGTCCCCAAGTTCAGGCAGATTTATGAACCTCTCCTTCCTTCACCCAGGAAGCCAAAAAGAAAAAAGTGGGGAAGGAACAGCTATCAGCATAGACCAAGATGAATTGCTGCCAGGCAAGGAGCCTGAAAGAAAAAAGTGCAGACTAGACATGCAAGATTTGAAGAGCCAATATTCAGGAGGGGAGAAGGCTCCCTTTTTACTACCCCCTCCTCTGCAAATGTCACATCTTCAGTCCTATGAAATATTACTGTTCCTTAATGATAAAGATATCTCCCCAGGTCTCATTCCACCATTTCAAACTGGGGGTTGCTCCCAACTTAAAAATGGTGTGGATAAGATCAGAATAAGGCCAGGTTTATTACACTTGCTTAAGTCTGGAGTCCAGTCAGGGTAAGTTCAGTCTTTGCTGCTTCTAAACTTTTCTTTCCTCTTCAAGTCATCTCCTTGTATGATCCTTGTGCACTCCTCTCCTTTCAAGTTAGGAAGCTTTGGTTAGAATAACAGTAATTAATAGGGGTAAAAAGAAAAACAACCATAAGTCACCTGTATTTCAAAAACATAACCAATAGGTAACTAAATACTAGTCTAAATGATGCAGAGGGGTAAAGGCACTGTATCCAGACACAGCACCAGATAGCAAATACAGATCATTCCTCCCAAGAACCATGTTGATGAGCACATCATCCAAATGTCTCTTACAGAGGTAGCACAGTCAGATTTCAGAAAGGAAAAGGATGAAGTTACGTTTATTTGGTTCTTATCGCTGTTATGGTTTGTTCTGCATCAACAATAACCCCCTATTGCTTTTGTATTCCACATGCAATAAACATGCAATAAACCGTTTTTTATGAGAGATCAGTACCTCAACTTTGCTTCTGCATTTGATCAGCCAGAGCAGCTGTTCATTAGTTTGTGTATTTCAAGGCAGCAGAGATTATCACTTAAATAGACTTTAAAACTTGTGGTGGGGCGACTAATCACTTCAGCTATTGGAAAGCAGATTTGTTTGCTCTCTTAAAATATTGTAAATTGTTCAAATATTTCTTTGAGAAATGTGCTGTTTTGACAGCACACTCTATTGCTTCAGTTTAGTGTATAGGCAGCAGTTACCACCCTTCTGCTGGTCTGGTAGGTGTCAGAGGATTGCAGGAAAACCCAGATGTTCGTTTTAATAGAAGTCAAGACTTCTGCCATTGAAAACATTGTACTAGGACTCCAAAATCCAGATTTGATTCCTGGCTCTGTGTGTTACTTTGCGTGAGTCACACAGGTCTAACTATCTTAACATATTGAGCAATTAAAGGAATTCTGGAGAATCTAAAGTTTACTTTCACTGTGCCCCATATTTCTCCAAAATAGGGTAGCAGATTCCTTTAAGAGTTAGCTACAAACTTTGAACTTGAAAATGAGCATCTTTTACTTCTTGAAATACCATGACCTCTCTTATATAAGGAAGCAAATTAGGTGATCATGACGAAAACTTCCGGGTTTGAAATCTGTTCATCTGTTCATTCCCAGTGAAGTGTTTAGACGGTGAGAGAATTATTTGTCTTCCTGGCCATGATATTAAAGAATATAAATTGATAAAAATGCACGATTGCCATCAGATGTGGCCAGAGAGTGAAAACAAAGCCCTGCTCCATAAATGTTTTCGAAAGTTAAGGGTCTGATGTGTTCTGGTTCCAGTATTTGCTAAGGTCACAGGTCTCCGAATGAGAGGGATCTGTTCATTCCAAATTCATGAAAGCTGAAAGTGCAGTTGAAAACACTCATTTAGAAATTGTGTTGTTTAGAGACAATCTTCTTGCTCCCAAGTCTTATGGTCATCCAATTAAGTGCAGAACCACTGTTCACTGTTATTACAGAAGCCTTGTTTCCTGCTCATGCTGTGTTGCCTGTGTATGTATATAAAAAGAGAAAGATAGTTTCTACTCTGCTAATTTTCTAAAGACAAAGATCAGCTAAAGACAGCTGTTATACTCAGAAATTAAGAGCAAAGCAGGCTGGTATATACAGGTATTTTGTGAGATTTTCAGTTGTCCAAATATATAGGCACCTGAAGTACATAAGCCTGAGTGAAACCTCTGAGGAAGAGGTACTTCAAGCTAGTAGACCTAAAAATCTTGCTGGAACATATATGTACCTTTAGGGGTCTGAAGACCTTTGAAGATCTGGTCCAAGACTAGGTTTGTGACAGAACAAGGACTATGTGTCTCCTGTGTGACATCAAGCATCTTACCCACAGGACTATCAAGGAATGACTATAAGGCACAATATTTTGTTAAAGGAAGTTATGAAAGTGTCATAAAGAAAAGGAAAAAATAAAGTTCCTGTTACAATGCAAATCCTCACTGATCATTTTCCTGGGTCAGAAAGTCTAAAAGAAGCTACTCAGAAAATTCCTAGCCTTCCTAGCTCTCAGCAGCCAGGGATCAGAAATACTGTGTTTGGAAGGTTTCCTTCTAACAGCTTCCTTGTCCCTGTCCATAATCGACCAGCTGAGGGGCAGGATAACACACCCAAACCCTGACCCTTTCTGGCAGCATGGTGTGATGAGGTGATATCAATGGAGTTTAACAAACATCTCTCTATTTTTCTTCTCTTGCTTGTACAGTGAGGCAGCTGAGTTTGCAGATATCCCCGTTTGGGTGTTAGCCTATGGCTGGAAGATCAGCAGAAAGTTCCTACTGGAGTTTTGTTCTGGCATAACTGACCTTCAAAGGCACAGGGAATCTCATCATATTGAACATTATAAATCAGATTAGGGAATGTATCACCTGGGTACAATAGCCTTGGGAACCACCCATCTTTCTCTCTCTTCCTTCTCTGAGATCACAAATCAAGCACAGACTTCTGCTCCTGTCTCCGAGTAAGGTGTTAGGACCTGTTTTAAAATATATATCTGTATTCATGAGGGGATAGAAATTTGGTCAATGTAAATTATAAATTCTCCAAGAATGTTATTTCCTCTCTTAACTTATTGCTATATCTCTGAGCAGATTTCATGGCACAGTTCCTTTCAAAGCTCTTTAATTTACATTCCATGAGCAGAACCCATCCTTCCCTTCAGTGTATTCTCTAGGTTCAATGCACGTTGAAAAGTACAACTCCATCCTGACGTGCAATTTACTTCTCACCATGGTAAAGTATTGGTTTATTTAAGTGCAATTTAAATTTCTGGGTCATTCTGGAGTCATCACGTTAACTTTACCTAAAGAAATTGTGAGCTTGCAATGAAGTATTAGTAGCTATCCTATAGTTAATACCATTTTGTCAACACAAGAGTTGACAGGAATGGTTTTGCGCCAATGTCACTCTTACTTCCTCTTTTTTTTTTTTTAATAACAAACATTAATTCAGAACCTCATATCTGAATAATCCCTGGTGCATAGGGTGCTAATTTGAAAATACCGTGAATTAAACTTTTTTTTGCCCATTTATTGGTTGGCTTGTTGCATTAACAAGAAAACTGATAAGTTTAATTACTTTTATGAAAATGAAAGGGAACTATTATTATTTTGCTAAAGCTCGAACGGTATTGCCACTTTAAACTAAACTAAAGCGTACCACAGGCTAAGTGACATGCTTGGTAGGGAGCATATCAAGCAATGGAAGAGAATTCTTATTTGTGAGGACAACATTAGCATTTTATGGTACAGAGATTGATTACCCACCCCTGATTTGTTTGTTTCTTGCCTGCTATGAACACCATGCAGTGTTCTCCTTTAGGCTTTTGCATAATTCCCTATTTCACAACAGTAGTAGTGATTATTTGATTCAATGATAAATTATGTAGCCTGTATGTAATCAAGAGCTGGTAGCAATTACATTCAAAATTTAATGGCTTTTAAAAATATGTTTACATGGTAGATTTAAAGTAATATAGATTAAGTGTCATGCTTTAGCTTCCTGAGAACAAAGTGCGGGATTCTTGTTTGTATTTTGATTCTGTAAAGAATCCACTATCATGCATATCATGCACATTTTATCGAAGAATTATTAATCCAGCTTCTCCCTCATTAAAATCACAAAGTTCTTTTGCCCTCATTAACACTGTCCAGGTGTGAATTAGGAAGTAATTCTGCCTTGGGTATACTCCCACATAAATGTATCTCACTTGTGTGGTTACGTTAATTGTCTTAAGGGTTACTTTTAACTTCACACTGGTAGATGTTAGAGGGGAATTTGCCCCAGAGATGTCACTGGGTAGGTCACCTGTCACTGAAAACTCCATTGTTCCTCCACAACAACTTTAATGTCCACAAGAGATCAAGAGGGGAAAAAAAACCCAAAAGCGTCTTATCACAGCCTAAAATAATTTGAAGGTCATTTTGAATTTGGGTCATGAGCTGGGGCTTTAACTGTCTCTGAACATTTTTAATGCCACATCTTTTCTTAGTCACTGCGTGAGTTAATTTAGCTCGTGGGGAACTTAAGGTTCAAAGATACAGATGCAGTTCTTGTCTTCTTACTATATTTTAAGTCATCTGGGTAAGCTTTGGGCATATCCACATCAAGCCAATTTATTTTGACTGAAGGCATAATAGTTTATTTAGCTGAAGATTAAGCCAAGCGATAGGCCTTAGATAGAAGGAGATAAGCAAGATCTTTTCTCCTTTCATTGACTGGGATTTTTTGAACAACATTTCAGAAACAAAGCAAAAAACATCCACCCCTTCTATCACTAACGTGACTGCAAAAGTTAATTTTTCTAATTATTTATATCACAGTGCTATCTTCTAGAGGGGTGGGGTAGGATTCCTCTTGACTAAGTTAAAGATGAGGGGAGTCTGCAGCATAGGGGTGCAAATCAGCTGTCTGAACACAGGTTTCTGTAGTAGTCTGATTGGCCTCCAGCTGCTGCTCCAAAAAGGTATGAGCCTCTGGTAGTTCCTGTGTCTTACCATGCAGGTAGCTCAGAAGTCCTAGGGTATCTCAAATGACACCCCAAGCCTGCATTTAGGTGACTGACACACCCCAGGCGCCTACATTCAGGACAGGAGTCTAATCTCTTGTTCTATCCAAAGAAGGTCAAATCTGAATAGTCCATAAAGTCTAGGGAATGAGCCTTCCCATTGTTAAGTTCTGCAAAAGGTCAGGAAAACGCTATTCAAGAGCTTATCTCCTCCCTATAAACAGACTGCACAGTCAGGTGTAACCATCCGTGCTGTAAGCACTGGAAGCTCCCACCGGTCCTGCCTGGGATGTTGCTGATCGTGAGTATAGCAAATACAACCTTTGGTAGTACAGTTCATCTCAAGAGTGAAGGAGCTGATGTAGTCTCACACTGGTGAGTGCTTAGAGAAATAATACTTCAGGCTTCAGAATAAAACTCAGGAAATAAGGGTTTAGGTCCTGGCTCTGTCAGAGGCTTCGTATGAAATCTCTTAACAGAATAGGGGATTATTCATACACAAAAATTTAGAGTCAAAAGTGTCAAGAAACAATTTTACAGATAAACTGGTGAGCTGGTTTTTGCACGCAGCCCTTTTTTCTCCTGGGCAACACGGGGAACAGCTGCCACTAAGAGCCATTAACTATAAATGAAAAAGAAGAAAGGACAACGTAGAAATATTTTGTATTTTGAAGTAGCATGGTTTGTGGTCACAGCCTGAGTCAAGGTGGTGCGGCCTCTCCATTCTATCATTAGGATCAAAAAAAAGGTCCTAAAATAGGGTGAAAGAGTGCAGTAACCTCCTTCTTATGTTGTTTGTTGATTAGATGTCATTTTTAAGCTGCTTGGTTTGATTTAAGCACAGTAGATCCTGTCTGCAGGCAGAAATAGGGACCCATGAACTTCTGAGATCACGTTGGAGCTTTTTCTCTGCAGTGCCAGGATGGTTTGGTGGTCATACTCCTGCTTTCCTTTCATACTAGAAAGATTTGGGTAATTTAGTCTCCTTGGGATGCCTTTGTGTCTGACTTACCTTCATATACAGTTGTGTCTAAAAGGCTGAGTTGAACTTTTCTTACAAGTGAAAAGTAAAGTCAGGCTGGTTTTGTGCAAGAGCACCTAAAGACTACTTACAAAATACCTGGGTGCTTAAATGTTATATGTACTTTAAAAGTTTTCTGCTTCGCCTCTGGGCCAAATCTGGGCAAATGTTTAGATGCCTGCATTGCCTCTGAGAGAAATAGAAATTAAGCGTGCAAGTACTTTGGTTTATCCATCTCTATGCCTGATCCACTAGTTTATATAAAGGAGCCATTTCTTCATTGTTCTTGCACCTTTTGTCTCCCTTACATAGAAGTCAGATAACTGCGTTCTCGGGCAATCCACAGGGAATTGAACCACAAGCATCCGAGGCTTAAGTGTAAAGTACTAGAGCTTGAAGGCAGCAGCCAAACTTCTAGGTCAAGTTGTATCATCTTGGGACAGACAAGAAAGGGTAACTGGCCTCAGGCAGTTTAGTAAGGTAATTGTCATCTGCACTTGTTTTTCTGTGTGGTCGTATTATAACACCTCACCCAACTAGAGTTGTTTTTTTAATGTGGCTTCACTACACCATACCAAAATGCACATAATAAGAAATTATAGTTCTTCTCTCTGTCTGCTATGTTTGTTATCCATGGTCTGGCTGATGAGCAGCGTGAGCTTGCATGGCAGAGAAAATACACTGGTTGCCCTTCTTTCTGGGGAAAAACCCAACTGTTTGGAAACATATCAGCTTGAAAATTTGGGGTTATGTGTATGACTTTTTATTGCTATACAGTGGAGGAAAGAACAGAAGGGGCAAGAGGAGGGTCTCGTCTTACCCCCTAAAACACTAAAGAAACAAATTGCATAGAATTTTCAAACACCACCAAGCAAAGAATTGGGTATCATTTGAGAAGTCATTGATTACACTGGCCCATTAATCAAAGGGAAATGAGATGTCACCTCAAGAGCACTCCTATTTTTTAAGTATTTGTGGTGCTAATCTCACCATCCAAACAATAGCATGGGATGGAAAAAAAGAAGAGAAAAGCTTTTCTGCCACAGTAATATAAGAAAGAGTGATTGCTACCAGCATCAAAACAAGCTTTTGAGATCTTTTACCAAGTCCTATTCTTCTACATCCTTTTATCTACAAGTAAGTGTACCCCAGATGAAGGGTGTTGATTTAAATACATGCTTGGGCAGAATGAATTACTATAGAATAGTCTCTTTGAAAATGAGACAAATGAACCTTGGGCAAGAGGAGAAGCATGAAGAGGTAAGGCTTAGTGGAGAACAGAGAAGTTTAACAAAAGATTATTATAACAAACCTGCCAGCAGGTTTGTTATACTTCAGGCACTGAAGTGTAGTGACATCTGAAAATTCAGCAGCTACTCTAACTGGGTGACTAGGCTTTCTGTGCAGTCACTCAGAGCAAGGAAGGTGACTCTGAAGAGTGAAACAGAGAATGAATATGCTGAATGGAGCCACTCGCCAATTAAAAAAAAACCAACCAACCAACCATACAAAAAATCCCACCAAACAAAACAAAACCAAACACACACAAATAAAATAAAAACAACAAAACTCCCCAAAACCCAAGCAACTAAAACAGGACAATAAACCCCACAAGGCATGACCTGAATGAATATGTAATAATTTTCTGCAGGTTGGATGCCTGACCAAGACCAGCCCTCATCAATGCCTCCATCCGTGGTTCAGCCCAGTTCAGAGGTTTCACACCCAGTCTATGGCACACTCCATCATATTGCTGAAGTGATGTTTCACAGGTGGAGAAGGCACAACAGAAGGTGGCTTTATAGCCAAACAGAGGGGGCACTCAGCTGCAAAGGAGCCACCTCTTTGCTGGTTCTTTGGGGCAGGAAATGTATTTTGATTTGATTATGAATGGGTCCCAGCTGAAGCAGCTCAGGGCTACCAAGATATATAGTCAGTTTACAGAGTGAGGGCAAATAACTGAAATATTAAAAAAAAAAATAAATAAAAATGCAAGTGATGCATAGCAAGTCATAAATTCAGGAAAGAAATATATTGGAGTTGAAGGTCGGAGGCTCTTTAAAGTTGTGGAATTAAAAGCCGATGAACCTGAAAAGGCAGTCAGTGGAAAGGACGGGTAGCCTGGCAGAGGCTGAGGGAGCATAAAAGTCCTACCCCAAGGGTAAAAGGAAGGATGAAAGGGTAAAATAATAGGGCCTAAAAAATATGGTAAGTCTTCTAAATTAATGTTTCTGTATGACCTGTCTAGGAAAAATCATCATTTCTAGTGTGACAAGGCCTGAAATGATCCCTACACCCTGCTTTTCTCTCTTTTGTGTACCCTACCCCAAATTAATATATGGTCTATATCCTGTCATGGGAGAGTAAGAGTTATTTTCCAGAAGGAAGTGGAAGTGCCACATCCCTGAACAAGGAATGAGTGAGCCCATTTGTAGAAATAGGGGCAGATGTGCCTGCCTGACTCTGCAGGTTGCACCAAGGCAAGAAGCACTGGGGCACATGAGTAACCCTGCAAATACGAGCAGCCCCGCAGTGTGTCCCGTACATAAGTGTTTCAAGGAATAAACTGTTGTTACTGGGGGTGGGATCCGTCTCTCCTAATTCTACAGGATAGACATCTTCACCTGAGCTGGTTGCCTGAAGGCACATCGGAGGCAGTGGAGAGGAAAAGGCACCTTTAGAAGCCACCTCACCTTATCTTAAGGTAGACATACAGAAAGAAAACTGGGGGTGAGTAGCTGAGAGAAATATGTCTACATTACCAATATCTGTCTTTAATCAGATGAATCCCACCTATTTGTTAGTGTCCTCAGACAGAAGCTCCTAAGCCAGGGAGCCAAGGGGAAATCAGGCATTGCACCTATCAGCGGTGCAGGAGCATCTCTCGATCTCTGCAGGGTTTGCAGATGCAGAGGAGGCACACCACAAGCTCCCTGTAACGTGCATTGGGTGTGAGAGGCTCTGGAGAGATGGATTTGTGGAAGGTCACAAGCAAAGCAGGTTTGGGTCAGGCTTCACAGCTCAGGCTGGGAATGCTTAGCAAACAGATCGTTATTTCATTGGTGCTGATGGGACGTAAGCAAAAGGTGGGCGCTGGGATGCTCCATGCTGTGCAGCAGCCGCAGCACTGCAGGTTCCAGTGTTCCTTGCAGACCCATCCAAAATGAGAGATTTTGAGGTGCAATGAGACAGAGGTTTTGTGAATCGCAGGGAAATCTGCATTAGATAACGTTTTAGTATATCTTCAAGCCCTTAATTTCCATTTGTGAATCTGTACCCATCCCCCAAAACACCTAAAATGAATTTTCTTGGAATAAGTCAAGGCCTTAAAAAATGGAATACTTAGAAAGCTCCTATGGTAAAATAAGTGGTAAGTCTCCTCAGAAAGCTGTAAGTCTCTTTCTCATGGTATAAACATCCCTTCCACATTAAAAAGAGACATTAATTATGAAAATAGAATGATTTGAGTAGGGGAGTGTGTGTAAAAAAACATAACTAGGGTAGAACATGGCTCATCTTGGATCTTGCTTTTTCTAGGTTTCAGACAAGTGTAATTTTGGGGTCAGAGAAAAAAGTGAAAAATCCTCATTTAAAAGAGAGACGCTTTTTAGATGAGTTTTATTCTGCTTGTGTTATGTTTTTATTAGAAACATCTCAAATGTTCACAGTACTAGTGTCTGAGAGAAATGGATTAGGAAAGAGAGCAAGTGAAAGACTGTGAAGTTCATTTTATATACAGTAACCAAAAGGCTTTGCAATATATCCCGTTCATATTATATCACAGGTATGTATTTGACATAGATGTATGTGCAGAATTTTTAGCACTATAATAAATAACATAAGATATACAGAGTTTGTTCATGAAAATGTGTTTTTACTGAATGAATAGCTGTTAGCAACATTAAAATTTGAACATGAATGCATCATTCAGAGCAAAACAGTGTACGTGTCTGTTGCAAAAATATTTGCTTCTCTGCCTCTAAGGCGAATAAGACATAAATGAAAACTAAAAATCATACAATCTGTAGTTTTTATTTCCCCTTGCAATGGTATTTCCTCACGTTTGCTAAAGGAATGCCTTCAGTCACATGGAAATGAATTTTAGGTTTAGAGTAGGTAAGGATTTACAAATCCTAAAAAGGCTTTTTATTTTTTAATTTATTTCCTACTCCCTTTTTTTAATTAGCCTTATAAGTATGTAATTAAACCTTTTTCAGTCCAGACTTTTCAACGTCCTGCTGGCACAAAGCATTAAATGCATCAGACCAACTAGGAAGCCACTCTATAAATCAAGGTGATCCTGGTGTGTCCATTACCATGGTCCTCTGCTGCCCCAAGGCAAAAAAGCGGTAGGGATTTTCTTTATTTATTTTTTTTCTAATCCTCTCAGTTTCAGTGAGTGAGTGTTAGTGACACTGCAGAGGGGAGGGACGGTTTTGTGCCCGGGGCCCTGCATGGCTGCTGCTGGGTGACATGAAGGGAGGACGAGCGTTGCTGCAGGAGGGCAACAGACCCCCCTGACCACCTCACCATGTACATCCCCACGTCTGTGAGAGCTTATTTTAGGGCTCAGACGTCAACTACAGCATTTACAGAGGTGTTCACCTGGTCAAACATCTAGGGTGCAACTCTATTTGAGTTAGCCCCCAAGGCTCATTTTACGATTAGCAGGGGGAAACGGGCAATTTAAGAATGCGAATCATCTAACACCCTACATCTAAAAAGGTATGTCTAAAAGGGGTAAAATGGATTACACCCCTTAAATAAATAAATAAATAAATAGAAGTGTTGTTCCTCTCCATTGACTATGTAGTGATGCAAAAGTGACCAGTCCACTGTACCCATTTACGCCACAGGTGTTTCACACTCTGAGGTCTAATTCTCTGTGCTATAACTCACGACTGATGTGTCAGCAGGGTTTCAGACCTTTTTCATTTTGTTTCAGTTGCTTGGATTGTAATCTATGGCAAATCTTTGCTTTGCCTGTCTCATCTGCTTCATCAGTGGCAGGGATTTATTGCTTCCCACACCTATGGCCTCCGCAGTGCCAACCTGAGGCAGCTGCAGCCCAGCCGGTCACTTTGCCTTAGCTCCACTCAGATGAGAGGTGCCCCACATGATTTGATACCTCCATTTTCACATTGTACTTCCTTGGGTCTGCAGTAATCACCTCTGAAGCCAAGAGCTGTGGTTCTCAGCATTGCCATAAGGTTCATGAGTTGATGCAGTTTTTAGGAAGAGAAGAAGGGAACCTTGGAAAGGATGTAGGAGATTAACATGACTCATTGTAGGGGTACAAACCAGCATTGGCATATATTGAGAGGTTATGATACCAGTTATGGACCTGCACTTACATGTTTTGCAGCCTGTCCATCTTTGGAGCCATCCAACTTGAAATAAAAACACCGCTGCATTGTAAAAGCAATAGTATTTGTGTGTTTTGACTGAATATAACTGCAGAAATGACTAATCCCAGTAACACATAAAGCATTTATTGTGGTGGCACCACATCTCAGCCGAGGTTTCTATGCACCATGTTTATGCATTATGTGTAACATATATATAACATATATTAATTATGCATAATGTTAGTTATAACAGTCCCTGAATGACATAAGCTTGAGAACTATTATGAGCCATAGCCTTAGGTTTATACCAGCTGCAGCTCTGACTCCAGCTTTGTCCTTCCACAAGTTTTTCTTCTAAGGTAATGTCATCTCTTTGATGTACATTTCCACATGGAGATACTCTGGTCCCCTGTGGGAGCATCAGCATGTGCTTCAGAAATGCCTTTTCTCATTTTCCTTGTGTTCTTATGTCTTTATATGTTTGACTAGTTTCTTATTACTTTGTCTGTGATTAGCAAGTTAGGAAAGTCAGAGTTATTCTGACAGTCACCTCTGGGCATAGGGATATCACAAGTACTTAGGAATATGTGTTTATATGTTATGTACAGGTAGTCGTAACTTGGTGTTTGCAACAAATTTGCCAGGTTTGTTGTAAGCACATGGTGCCAGTTTTTGCCTTTCTCCAGTTGAAGACCCATTATGTTGGAACCAGGGAGAAGCACCTTTTCTCTTCAGGCATCCTCAAGACTTTTTATTCATTAGCATGCAGGGGTTTCCTTTGGGTGAACCTAGCCCAAAGTAAAGAAAGTTAGTTGCAAGCTACGAAACCAACTAAGCCAACTTCATCTTCCTACTGTAGTGCGAAAAAAGACATATTGATCAGTCTGGTGGAATAAGTTAGACATTTCACTTCCCTTTCTCCTTTTCCACCCTCATAAAAGCAATTCAGGAAATATGAAACAGAGACCGAAGAAAAAAGGTCTTTTTTACTGCTAGTGTAATATCTCTGACACTCTTAATGTTTAGAAGTATGACCAGAAAGGTGAGAGAGTCAGAAATGAAATAGCCAGTCCAAAGAGTGAGCATTCTTTTGAGCAGGGTCAGCAAAGTATTTCCCATTTATTTCTCTGCAAGGTTTTCTAAAGTGAATCTTGACAGCCTGATAAGAATTGATGAAGTAAACCAGTGTCGCTGGACCGAAGGAAGAGGTAGCTGGAAGTGTACTTTGAGATTGCACTAAATTGACCTTAGGAGTCCCGGCATCTACCTCACAGTTGTACAACTTGCTTCAGATGTTGTCCAAATGGCCACAAATATCCCTGCCTTCACGAATAGTTGTGAAGCTCATCTTCAGCATTGCTTATTTACATTTTTCCCTTTCCTGCAGTAGATGCCTATTGGTCTTAGAGATAGGATTTAGGCAATTGCTTCATGATATAGAAAATCTTCAGTGTCATGCATTAAACTGAAAAAGGTTTTGAGGTGCAAGGTGCAAAAAAACCCATAAAGGCAAATAGCAATTTTTTTTTCTTTGCTACATCAGAAGAAAACTGCCAGAGTTAAAGGGTCAATAAATAGTCCAGGTATAAAAGAAGCACTGAAGGATGTTAAGGCTATAACAGAAAACACAAACGATTTTTTTGCATCAGTGTTCACCATAGCCTTTCTTTACAGGTGACAAGTCTGAGGAACTGTCTCAAATCTAGTTGTCAAGAGCAGGGATATATAAAAAAATGATAAAATGAACAATAAAAATTTGCCAGACCCAAGCGATAAAGGGATTCAGATATGAAACTGGTGACCTACTGCCTGTGGTATGTAACCTATTTCTTAAATCAGCCCTGTTACCAAAGGAATAGAATATGTCAGGGGTTGTTTAAAAGCATTTTGGGGGTGATCCGGAGAAATACAGATGAATAAATGTTTTCATACCAGAAAATTGCTAAGAAAACTATGGCAAGGAATACTAATGTGGGGAAAAATCTATTGGGAATAGGTTCTTGAAATGGAGAAAGCCACGCCGCACGTGGCTGCAAGAGCACTTTGGAGTCCATAAGCAAACAGATACAGGTGACATAGATTTGGATCTTTGCAATGTTTTTGATTAATCTCTTCATAGAAGCCCCTCAAGAAAACTTAGTGAAGACAAAAAGAGGTAGAAGGTGCCTGAAAATGAGGAAGCAAATGGTAGAGATTCATGTACAATTTAATTATGAAGGAAGACCCCCCCACTGTGATTTCCCCAAATGTCTGTTCTGGAACCTATATTGCTTAACATAGTCCGGAAAGATCTGGAAAATGATTGACTAACAAGATATGAGACTGTTACTCAGAGAGGGAGATATTCAGAATATTAAAAAGTAAAACTAACAGTCATAAGGCACAAAAGGATCTCACAATATTGACCGACTGGACAATAAAATTGCAGATGAAAGTCATTGTCGATGAATGTGAAACACCGCAGATGAGAGAAAAAAGAACTCGAACTATGCATATGATACATTAACTATTACTGCTTAGGATAGTTCTCTGAAAATGCCAGCTCAACTGTCAAAATAACAAAGAAATGTTAGGAATTATTAGGAAGGAATGGAAAAAAAAAAAAAAAGAAAAACAATATGATCATTATGACACTGTAATAATAGGCATTTCTCCTCCACCTTGAGGGCTCCAAATGGTGGTTTGCTGACCTCAGAAAAAGGCACTGTGAAGCTAAAAGAGAATAGAGAAGGGCAAAAATATGGTCAGAAGCAAATTGTGGCCAAGGAAAACTAAGCAGGCTAGAATTTTTCAGTTTTCATGCAGAGGGATATGGCAAATGTCTAAAGCAACGAACAGTGTCAAAAGCATGAGGAAGGAAGAAGTATCTGTGGTTTCTCAGAATACAGTAAATCAGGGTTCTCACTGAGGCAGGGTTAAAATGCAAGAAATTGAAGTACTTTTCACACACCGCCTAATTTGGTGAGGGAATTCCCTGCAGCAGGGTTTTGTGAAGGCAAACAGAATAATGGGATCGAAAGAAGATTAAAGTCCCTAAAGCACAAGTTACTGGAAGCCAGAAGTGGTATATCAAAAGAAAAAAAAAATCTGCTTTGTCCCATCCCCATGTTTTTCTAAGCATCTGCTACTGACCATGACTAGACAGAAAATACTGTCCTGGACAGATTCTTGGTGTGATCCCATAATACTGTTCTTAGAAAGGTATTTCTGTTCCCAGGCCAGGCTCTGGTAACTGTCACCACATGAGGTGCTGCTTCCACACCATAAGAAAGCTACCAGGGCATAATC
The DNA here is from genome assembly GCA_013398915.1 of Dromas ardeola. Taxonomy (NCBI): domain Eukaryota; kingdom Metazoa; phylum Chordata; class Aves; order Charadriiformes; family Dromadidae; genus Dromas; species Dromas ardeola. Next base: position 62,432 of record VYZM01021079.1, read on the forward strand.
CATCCAGAACCTGTGCTTTGGGGATATTCTCATTCTTCTTTTCTTCTCTCCTGAAACCCTTCCTCCACAATAATCCAAAGTCCAGACCTTTTAGAGCAAGCTGTAAAGTTAAGCGAAGTGGCATAAGGACATACTACAGTGAGAAGGTTTGATGTCGGTTGCCATTTACTACTTGGAAAATTAAGGCTTTTTCCTTCATTAAGCCTTTGCATGGAAAATCAGGATGTGTAAATGAAATTACTGTCATGTATCCGCAGTCAGACTATCTAGTACTGATGCAGAGCCAACGCTGGCAGCCCCCTCTAATAGGAAATCTGATCAAAGTCCACCATCTCTAGCAACTATCTCAGGTGATTTCAGCCTTCCCTTATTTGTGAAGCAGGGAGGAAAGACCCATGGAGATATGTCAGAGATATGTTGATTGTCTGGATGCATAATTTCATACAAAGAGATTTAGTCACTTATAATAATGGGTCTAAGAAAACTATATTGCACTCCCAGACAAACTAGAATCCAGTAAAACCCAACAACTGGGATCATGGACTTAAAATACGGTGAGCAACACCCATTATTTCAAGGTATAAGGTGAACTATTCCGAAAGTGCGTACTTTCTACATGTGAAAAATCAGATACTCAGAAGGCACGAACAATTTCAGGTTGTAATGCCTATGTTCCAGCTGTGAAATGGAAACCTAAAGCACCAGCCCTTACTTCAGGAATGTAGTAAAACTAAATGGGAAAAAGAAAAAAAAAGTTTGCAAAACAGTTGGGTGTTTTGCTGGAGAAGAAATGGACCATTCTCTCTCTAACGCAGGGTAAGAATAGTGCATGGTATATAAGGTAGAGTCACTGAGCAACGCAGAGAAATCAAACTATTGACAAAGTCCTATTTCTTTAGGGTGCTGAATGTGTCAGGATTCTCTGAAAAAGAAAAAAAGACACTACTAAACTAATTAAAGAGTGTACCAACATGCACATGCACAAGGGACCTGAATTAAGGTTGCACTGTCAATGTTAATTCTCATATTTCCTAAATCTGGTTTGCTTTGCAACTTTAAGTTATTTTCCTAACCACATTTACTGGTGTACAATTTAAATAGAACAAGTTGAAGAAAAACATACAGCTTTTTCAATTTGCCTGTATTTCCTCTCTTTTCTTAAATTAGAGAGGACAACAGCATTCTGACCAAAAAAAAAAAGGCATTCGATAAAAGGCTTTAAAACAGACCAAGTAATATTTTTTTATCACCATCTACTCAATTATATTTTGTGGTAGTAGCAGTTTTCCAAGCACAGGTATGTCTTCCTTGTTGGAAAATGGTTTGTCTTTGCTAAGGGAAAGTCAAGATCCTTAGCTTGTGGGTGGTTTGGGGTTATTTTTCTTTTTTTTTTTTCCAGTCTCATTTCCAGGAACTCAATTCCTTTTATTTCAGCTTTCTAACTCTGAACTCACTGTTCCTTTTCAGGAGTGCTAGTAAAATTAAATGGTTGGAAAAAAGAAAAAATAATAATAATAATAAAAAAAAAAAAGCAGCAAAACACCACCAACAAAAATCCCAGCCAAGATAAAATCCAGAATATCTTTCAGCAGACAAACACAATAAACTTCCTGTTTATAAATTTAGCCATTCAGTTTTAACTAGTGGCAAGGCAGAATCTCAGCAGGACATTTCGACAGTAGTATATCCAGATGGATTCTCAGTGTGAAGGGAGTCTGAAATACACTCACTGACATAATAAAAACAGAGTTTTCAGGCTTGTGAAGCAGTGGCACAGGGGCTGTGAGTAAATTTATTTCACAGGAAGCCCGTATCTTGAGCTAATGGGAAAATGTAGATCTTTTGCCTTGCTCTGTATGTGGTAGGTCATAGATATGAGAGGATTATAAAGGAAATGGATCTATGTGCCACAGCCCCTGACAGCACTGTGCTACATTTCTTGGTCCGTGCCCTAATTCAGAGTCACAAGCAATCCCTTCTATCAGGCAGTCAATGCTTTAAGTGGCTCACAGCTTGACTGTGTCGCATAACCCCCCAGGGGCAAAGCAAACTTGTCAATAATTCCTAAGCACCTTAAACAAAATATGTAAATGCAGTAATTCCAACAGAGAAGAGAGATGGGGGAAGGGAAAGCGCTTCAGAAAAAAAGAAATGTTGTTAGGGGATTTTCAGGGAGTAGTTTGAAGAAGCCAGATTGCTAGCAGCCGAAATACTAATAAAGATAATAATAATGCACAGAAACGTAAAGGTGACTTAAGTCAAATGTAAAACGTGTTAGGTGATTCTGGTATCTGGTACCCAATTATTCACATGGTAGAAAAAAGAGATAACTGTGAGGATTTCATAGAATAGAGTCATCTACCTGTATTAATTTAAAGAATATGGCAGAGGTTGGAATGTGCTACTGTGCCATGCCCTGGCCCCTCATGAGGAAGACCCCTGCTCCTTCTGGGAGAGGCTAGTCTCCTCTCAGAAGACAAATATCACCTCCCGTATCACCGACTTAGGGAAGGATGGAGTGAGAGGGTGCAGACTGATGGTGGACCTCCAGAGCGATGAGCAATGGGAACTGGAGGTGGTTTAAAGTGCGCTGCACGTATCAGGCATGCGTCAGGCAGCGCCTGTGTTACGCTCGTCCCTGCACCTGCACAAACCATGGTAGGATTTTGTCTAGGGAAAGGTTGTGGGGTGCAAGTGGAGTGTGTATACTTGTATATCTGGCAGAGACCTGGAGGGAGCTTTGCCTGTTCCGGTATTTTTATGAAGGAGCCCCACTTGGACAACAGCTGGGTGTCATGTGTGTCCCTAGCAGTATATTGGGAAACCTGATTTCTGAGAAGGAAGCAGAGGTGGAAACAGGGCAACTAGTTCCCACAGTGAAGCCAGACCTTTTCCCCTGTTGTAGCTGATGAAGATGAACAACAGCTGCTGGGTTTTTTCCATGGAATGAGGTCTCTTTGCTGAGAAGGGGCAAGGAAACCTTGAGGTTAACCGAAGACATGGCCAACAGGCATGAGCAGGAAGCCAAATATCTAAAGAGTAAAAGAAAAGAAGGTGAGAAAAGCAGAGGGAAACTGAAGGAAATGGGAAGGTTTGCTGGAGAAAGGGGAGCTGAGGAGAAGGGGTAGGGTAATGACACTGATGGTTATGAGAGGTGGAGGCAGAAGGGAGGTCGCTGCTGCATGCGCACAGACAGGGTTGAATGCAGTCTTCCTCCCATGTGCTGTATCATACCATGTGAAACCCAGGGCTTTGTTGTGTTGAGCCTTGTAGTCAGAGTTTCTGCTGTCCTTGTGGCTGAGAAAGGCTCAGGCTGCCCAAGAGATGCCTGAGCACATCATGGCGTATTCTCCATGTTAGTGCTAGGCCAATATCCCATCATTGAGCTAAAAAAGTCCTCACTGGACATCTGACAGGAAATAACAATGTTGCTGAAGTCCCAATGAAGTCCCACACAACTCAGCCGTAAGAGGTTAACTGTTGTTAGTAGTAATGTACATGGGGACTTTTTGCACTATGTGTATTGACCTAAAATTTCTTCAAAACCACTTAACAACAAGAAAAGAAGGCATTTGATTTTGATGATGGGCTTCATGATGAAGTTAATCAACCATCAGTGTTAAGAGAGAAGAAACTGCATGCTTGTCCCGGGAGAAACTCACTAGATTGCCACTTCTTGGTACAGTGCATAATTTTCCATTGTGATCCATGAGGCCCTTTTGTATGACAGAGTGACACCCCTTACACTTTTCACAGCTGTGAATCTCCCCTTGGAATTATCAGATAGGGACACATGTCCCTCTGAAAGCCCTGTGCAGCTGGGCTGTTCCTTTGGAATATGTCAGTGTCACCTACAGTTGGCAGGTAGGGATGAGCCAAACAGTGTGGGGCTTTGTAGATCTCTGCATCAGCCACGAGGAACTTTTTGCCTTTTTCTCTCCAAAGATGGAGACTGCCATGGCCATAGTGTTGTGAGGACACATCTAGACCCCTGTGACTACCCAAAAATGGGAGAGTAGCCCTCCTGCTCCATCAAACAGGTGTTTTGCACCCTGAGATTGGCAGACACCCAGGAAAACACTGTATCATCCCTAGGTGCTGCTGTGTGCCCCAAACCACTGAGATAGGCCAGGTTTGGTCCTGTGGTGATGACCACAACTGTTAGGTCAGGACAACTGCTGCAGAATGGGATTATGCTCAGTCACACACAAAGGAAGCAGTTGCAGAGCTGTTGGAAATCAGGTGACAGCGAGAAATTTGCTAGAAAAAACTCATTGATCCATGGCCCTATTCCCTGTCCATTTTTATAAGGTCCCCAGGAGAGGAGGAAAGATCATAGGCCTCATGAATTATTCAGGTAGGCTGGACCCAATCCATAGCTCGCTCACTGGCTGTAGATGCACACTTGCAATTTTTCTAAAGCATCGCTTTAGGCTTTAATCTGCAAATTACTTGAGCGTGTCTCAAAACAGCTGCTTACAGCAAGTCAGGGAACCCTACAAAGTGTTTTGATGGAACAGTATCTTGCCATCAAATGTAAAATTGGAAAGTTCCCATGTGTACAATCTTGAAGCTCATGCTAAAATTCCATGTAAGAAAAAGATACTCATCTGTTTATTTGTGGTGGTAAACTTGTTAATTAATCACAATCATGAATTTTATAAAAACAATTTCTTCTCTTTATCAAAGCTTTCTGCAAACTCAATTTGGTGTGATGTGGGAACTCAGTTTGAAAGGAATCTATCTTTTACCTTGCTATAACTATTACCTCGCTGACAGATAATCCACAAAGGCAAAATATTCCTATTTCAGAAACTTTTAATGCTGCTTTTATATCTTTGTGTCAGAGACAGAAGATAAATAAATAAACACATTTCGTAGTAAGACTCCTTCTTTGGATCCAGGTCAAAGACATTGAGTGCTGTTGGTTGTTTTCTCACAGCTGTCCCCTGGCAGAACTTCTACTGCCTGATTGCTGTGTCTCACCATATATCTACGATCAAGCGTAGCATAAGGTGCACAATTTAGACTCTAGTGAGTAATTTGCATAGTAGCACCCAAGCACAGATTAGCACAGAGCTTCACTGAGATCTTTGGATTGTCCTGCATGATACCACTGTGTGTACCTGTAAATCTTGGTATCTGACTGTCGGAAAACAGATGCCAGTATGGGACTGCATCTTCACAACACCCTCTGGATGTAGCACATGCTATCCCAAAAAGGAATCAAGGCACAGTTGTTTTCCCTACAAAAGAAAGAGTTTTATATTAAAAGAAGGTCTCCAGGATCCTGCTTTGGAAAGACTGGTGTAATTTTTCTTGCGGCTAAAATGAGACCCCATTGTGCTAGGAGAACCAGCTGAGGAAGAGGACCAGCAGAAAATGGGAACGGAACCCTTGTGCCTTCAATTACAGCCTAGTCAGCTGGTCAGGTTTGTTTCCCTGCTTCTCAGTAGCCATAAACCAGGTGTAAATGCAAGTAGTAGCAATGTTAGGGACTGCTATCAGACATTGCACAGCAGCAGGCATGGAAAAAGAGAGAACCATCAGTGCCAAGGATGCTTCTCAAAGCAAAGGCATGAATGACCAGGTCACCCCCTTGCCTCTAAGTGGCCTGCTGAAAATCTTACAATACGTCTCAGCAAAATTCCACTTGGTGCCTGTGGTGACCAATTTCATACACAGTGGGTTTTATATCTTACACAAACAAAAAATTACTTTCATATTCACTTTGAGCCATGACTGCTGTGTACAAGGCAATGCAGAATAAGATCCTTCCTTCCACCAGTCTTTCCTGGCAATCAGCCTGCAAGACTCTTTGGGGGGGG
>VYZM01021079.1:71741-104469 GCA_013398915.1 Dromas ardeola
GGGGAGGGTGTTGGATTTTGGGGGCTTTTACCCCCCAGGTTATCATAGTGTTTCCATGGATCATTTTATGCATACATCCCCGTATTTCAGCAATCTTGATAAAAACCAAGCAGTTCTTGAATAACTAGGCATTTTACCGATACTGCATTGAACTGAACTAAGGATTAGCTGCGAGTTTGTGAGTTCTTTGGCTTTTTCTCGGTTCATGCCACCTGCTGAAGATGATTTTAGCTCATTTTTAAAATAATTAATTCAGCTTTAAAAAAATCTCCATCAGAAGACTGTGAAACAGAACAGCCTGGGACACAGGCTGGTACTTATTTCAGCTTGCATAAGTATATGTCTCACATTGATTAAATATGCATGAATACAATTTAAAAAGCACACAACCCACCTGATCAAACACATATTTTAGGAAAATTACTTTTTTCATTTTCTTCAAATCCACCTAAATCATTATGACTTCTTCTGTTGTTGTTTATGCTGATAAATGCAAGTATTAGAATAAAATGTAACTTCCCCAGTTACACTGGGGGAAATGGCACATGGAGCTACTTTTATTCACACTTAGGGTAACAGAAAAACTGTACTTTTTTGATGTTCACTCTGAGTGAAATCAGTAACAATCCATGCAAATCCTTCTTAATAAACTGATTACTTGAAGAACAATGCAAGCTAATTTGTCCTCTGCTAGAATATTTCATACTTCAATTTTTGTGGCTTTTGGCTTGTTGCTTTCTTTTAAAGATTGATGCCATCCACTGCTACTCTCAACATTTCTGGAGTCCTGCATTATATATAAAACATAAAACACACTTCAAAATAGAAAATCCACCTATTGCTTTACTGTTCTGTAACTTAAAAACAAGTAAAATATCATTGGTATCAAGTACATTAAAATAAGACTTTCTTCTCAGAGCTGAGATGCTTTTCTAATCGCTGTTGGTGTTTGTCTGGGTTACTTGTGCTGATGACCTACTTATAAGCTTCTACAAATAAAGTTTTTAGGCAAATGTTGACATCTCATCTAAGAGCAAGATTCTAATTTTATCATTGAAAGGGCGAATCTAAAGCAAGCAGCAGGGGTGAAGTGTTTTTCTGGGTTCACTTAATGTTTTTATACTTAATTAAATTGTGACAAAGCAAAGTACTAAATCAGGCTGGAAAGACCAAAGAAAAGAAATACATTACAAATAGTGGTAACATTCAGTTCAGTGGTCTGCGTTACATAAGTTGGAAATGAAGAAAGTGTAAGGAGGTGCATTTAAAGAAAGAGCTATTTGGATGTTTTCTGCAAACACAATTCTCCCACGGAAGTGTCCTACAGAACAGAAATTATTCTGAAGCTCACATAGTCCCATATAGAAAACTATAAGACCCGAATGACCTGGTTTTAATGTCACTTATGCTGGGGTCATGTTGCAATTTTTCCTTTAAACCTGGTGGGCTAAATTCTCTATTGCTCACGCGAAGTGTGCACCCACCAAGAGTCCGGTTTAGCAGTGTGATTTGAGTATCCAGCCTGAAGCTTTTACAGGGTGCGAGAACTTGCCTATGAGGCTGTTGAACTTGCCAACAGCGTCCTGCAGAAGGGGCTTCACTCCCTGCTCAGTTTTTAAAAGCTGTTTCCAAAGCCCTATGAAATGTTTATCCGGATTTCTGCACCTTGTTTCTTCTAACTTATTGTACTATGGTTATTGATCAGTTAGTATGATTTTTTCTGGTTGATAAAATGCTAGGTGCACTGTCACTCTCAGGATGCCACAGAACAGAGAGGGGTCTGACACACTCCGGGATCAGGCAGCAGTACTCTTTCTGTGTGAATATGTATAACTGCAGCAAGCCGCATAAACCCTTGTGAAGAAGATCATGTAATATTGAGTGAGTTTTTTTCTGCTTGATGATATAAAACTGACAGCTGGTTTAAAGCTCAGTCGAGAACTTGGTCCAGGTCAGGGAGTTAAAGAGAAGATTGTCTTCTTGCTCTCTACTAGTGTAGAAAAGAAGGTTGTGCTTTAATCCCTGGATGTGTTGCATTTGCAATGGAAGGGTGCCCACAGCCAGCGAGAAGGGGTGACCAGAAGGATGATGAGCCACCCTGCCCCGGCACCCAGCGCTGAGTCTCCAAAGCGCAGCTGTGGTGGACCTGGGCTCCAAAGGTGGCAGGGAAGGAGCGTAGACTTCAGCTGGTACCATCTTCCTAAATCTCTGCCTGTGACAGTTCCTGGCTATGAACTTAATAAGGCCGACTTTCACTGTGATAATCTAGCCCTAAACTGGCAGAAAAATCTGGGACACATTTCGTTTTATGAAACTACAGATTGGCTTGAAAATCATGAGTTTATTTTAGTAGTAGGAGTAAAATCACAAGAAACAAAAAAAAAAAAAAAAAAAAAAAAAAAGAATTGCTCCTGGGCACAGTGTTGTCGGGGAACAGCCTCAGTGCAATTGTCAGATATTTTCACCGAGACAAAAACACAGTTCATTGTTAGAAGTGTTTTAACTATTACAGATCAGTGTATTTTTTTTCTTTTTTAAGGTGAGCCCTGAATCCAGCACGTGACCTAAATGAATTTCCTGGTTTATCTATTGTTTTATGAGGTTTTTGGACATTTTATTTAAGGGGTGTTCAGTTTTTCAAAAATACTGCAAGGAATATGCTCTCTTTTTTCCTAGCTGTCTTTCCAAAGCAATGCAGCAAATTTTCATAGGGGATAAATCGTTATGAATCTATTAAAGTCAAAAAGAAGAAAATTTACTAGAGCTATAGCAAATTACACAAAAAAAGGCTGTAGAACTATATTGCTTTTATCTCATATTGTCCCTCTCAAATATAAATGATTTAGTTGGAACTATTATTGTGCCATTGTTCATAGCTATGCTGAGATTATGGAAGCATTTATGTAGTTAGCAATTGTACTGCTTATATAGGAACATGTGGGCTCCTCATGTAAATCAATAGGTTGTCTCAAAAACCTAAGTAGCAATGTAGCAGCTTTTCCAAACCTTCTGACCCAACTTTTCCGCAGGCAAAGGCATGATCTTAACCCCAATTACCAAGGCACTCTTCCTTCACAGTGCTTTAAAGTCTAGCAAGTGGCTTGACCTTGATAGTACTGATGACCTTGACCTTGAAAGGTCCTTTTCCCAGCACATCCAAAGGGATACAGGATGATGACCAAGTATATGAACTGTATCAGATATGCATCAAGCAAGGTGTGTACAGAGGCAATGGTTGATAAACATTTCATGGATGAAATGCGAACTTGGAGCAAGCTTTTGCTGGATGCTGTGAGACCTTGAAATTCTCAATTAGAAAAGTGAATAGGGAAGACAAAAAGTTGTGAAGACAAAAAAGGGTTGAGGAAAATAGATCTATAGGAGACAAAATTGAAAAAAATAAAGAGAAGAAAATAGCTTGATAGGAAAGGAAAGAAAGAGCAGTAAAGACACTCGGACGAGTATTCAAGCTGGAAGAAAACTAAATGGAATGGTAAGTCAGTTGTGGGATAAAGAGATTGTAAAGCTGGTGAAGGTGATGAAGAAGACGCTCGCATTGAAGTGATTAGAAATTATCCTGTGATCCAACTAGCAGGGCAAAAATATTGCACATATTATGGAAGTGGTAAATGCAAAATTTAGCCAGGCAGAGGATTGCATTCAGGCATAGTGACTAAGGAAGGGAACAATATCAGAGATGTAGGAAAGGGTGAGCTGGTAGAGAAAATGTCAGGGAGCTGATTTTTTCCATGGTAATTTGAAGTGATAAGAAAGATAAAGAAGCTAGGTGGAGAGGTGGAATGTCAGAATTTTCAAGTCCATTGTGACCAAGAATTACCAGGTATCACCATACAGTGAGCTCACATTGACAAATTAAGCATATCCTTGAGAAAAGGAGGGAGGGGAAACTTGTAGTCATGCATGGACTTCTGGTAGAATCCAGAGACAGTGTAGTAAAAACAAAGGAGAGAGAAGCAGATTGATGGGGCCTCTTAGGAAGTCAATGGAGAGATTGTCAGATTCCAGAGGAAAACCAAGCAAACACACACAAGGGAGAATGAAGTCAAAAGCTCAGTGCGTGACCACAAAGTCAGCAAATTCATAGGTCAGAACTGTATTAGGAGAATTAGTCTGTTAAAAGGAAGGTATTTGTGGGAAGAAGAATGAATAAGTTAGCTTAGAGTGTCTCTTAAGGAACGGGGCATCTGAGAGGAGGGGCGCTGAGAAGGGGAGGTAGAGTACGCAGGTGAGAAGAAAGAGGACTGTGCTTGAGAAAATGAGGGGTGCTTGAGGAGAGGACAAAGGGAAGAATAAAATAGGGAAGGGAAATGAAAGAGTTTGGACTGAGACGAAATTAGAGGAAAAGCACAGACAAAAGCTGGAAGCAGGGATTGCCAAAAAAAGGGGGGAAAAAAAAAAAAAAGAGGAGCAGAAGGGGTGGGTGGTATGGGGAAGTCACCTCCCACTGGTACAGAGGAGAAGGCAGTGCCTGGGCTAGCCAGGAGTAAGGAGCTGAAGGGAACCTGAAAACTGTGAAAAACCTTTTTCTTGAAGATGACAGGATGGTGGAAAACAGAGCAAAAAGAAAGTGTGCAGGAGGTAGCGACTGTGTGCACCCTTAACTGAGAAATATAGTAAGACTCATACATTAGCTTCCATTCCCATGGAAAGCTCCACTAACGAGTCCACATTCAGATCAGAGACAATTTTTGTGTTACCTAAATGCTGCATCTGGAGAGGTTAACATAACTGCATAATCCAGGGCTCTGCAAAGCCTCAGCCTCTCTGGTTTGTGGTGGCTGGTCCTCAAATGCACACGTTGTCAGGCTGACTGAGATATTTGCAGTCTGCGAGGGAGGATGCTGCAGGCAATTTACTGAGCCCGAGGTTTGACAGTGTCGGGACTCTTCTCTGGAATTAGCCCCGCAAAGAGGTTAGCTGAGATAAGTGGCCAGCAAGGGGCTGCCTGATTGTATGGTGCGACTCCGTAAACATCTTTCAGCAAAACTAGCGTGTCAGATGCCAAATCTAGCACTTTGGGACATCAGCGGTTTACAACAGTCACTGAATACTGTGTGCTCAAACCAGTGACCATTACACCTACCCACAAGTATAGGGTAGGACACCATTTGAAAAAGGTTTGAAAAATCTTACAAAATAATGTTTCATCCCTAAATTCCTAAAATTTATCCCTGAATTTATGCATAACATTTTTCATCCCTGAAAATCCCTAAATACTGTTTCACCGGTGGTGTAGAACCCTGCTCCACTGATGCGTAACTGCAGGGTTGAGGTGGTGCAGGAGCTTTCAGGCAACCCCAGTTCTCTGCTACGGGAATAAAGGGATCCTGTGGGCTAGATGTACTCCTCCGTCCTGGTGAGGAACGGAGCCCTATAGAAAGCTAGTCTGTTGTCTTGAGAGGCTCCTAGACTGTTCTTGACCTTGCTGGCCTTGACTATCTGATGTAGGGTATGCATTGCAGTTCTTGACCATTTTAAGGCTCCTTAGAACCCATACTGGCTCCAGTTTGTATGTGCCATGCCTTCCTGATGTGAGACTTGTAGCCGTGCTTGAGTGAACAATTCTACATGTATGTTTTATAGGAGGTCTTCAGCTGAGCTCTTTTTTATTCTGGTACTTCCTGCGTAGCAATTTCTGTATTATTTATAATTATTTTATATTGATATTGTTATTGTTAATTTCATTCACAGTGGTTGCATCATCCAGTGAAGAAATTATTAGGAAAGCATGAGAAGACATTGTTCTGCTAGGGTCTGAAAATATTACGTTACATTTGTGATGCTTAGCAGAAATTGGCTGTCCTGCTGTTAGAATCCCATATCCAAAGATATCTGCTAAAAATCAAGAAGTAAATTTTGGGGATGTTTCCAGAACTCAGAGGATATTCTTTTTTCTCACTTATATGTATTTTTTGCAAGAATAGGAGGCAGATAAACAGACAGAAGGGTGGAGGTAAAGAGAAAGAAAAATATATTGTGCAGTAGGACACATAGGGTACAGTGCTGAAGTGTTAATATAGTTTGATTGCTTGGATCGGCTCACATGGCTAAGAAATGACAAAAATTATCTTTATCTGCAAGAACATTTAAAAATTGATAATTTATGCAAAAATATAATTGGTTTTGCCATGCCAAGGGAGTTTTCAAAAAGCCTCATTATAATTTTTGGTGATATTATGCATTTAACTGAATGTTGAGTGTCACCAGTTGAGAATATGGCCAGAGACTTTCTGGCTTTTTATCACAGATTTTTAATGACATTTTTACTAATGTTCAGTTAGTCAGAAAGACATCTTCACTGTATGTCAACTGACACCAAGTTTAGTACCTTTGTAAAAGATTCCAGATGTTTCAGTATACTACAGATGAAATATCTTTATTTTACCTTATAGCAGATATATTTTGCTAGTATTGAACTCTTTCCCTTGTGAAAAGCAGGGGAGAAAAACACCCACATAGGACATCAACGCAGTAATATTGGATTCAACTTTAGCAAAACTGTGTGAAAAGGATACCTTACAATGCTGGTCTGTGCAGCATGTTATTTGCATAGACAGCAATAAGGGTCTGCTTTTCATCATTATGAAATACTTGTCCACAAAATGCTGCCACAGAATTACACTTTACTAGAAAATTTATGAGATTTGTAGGAATCTTCTTAGCATTTTTTTCCAAATGCTATAGGAACACACTAAAGTACACTTGTCAAATCTACCTTACAACTGTTTTCAGTGTATTCCCTTGGGCTCTCTTAATTGTGTTTGCTCACTTTCTTCCTTGCAGCCATCAGGGCTTTAGAAGAGCCCTGACAATAACAGACAATGAGATCAACAGAGGGTGTATTTTCTTAAAAAGGTGCATGGTCATCCTACCTGGGACTGATGCACTGGTCTGAGTTGTCAGGCTAGACTTTGCTCTCAAAAGTTGAGAAAAGCGTAGCAATTGTCTGTGTGGGAATGGTAGATCAACACTGAAGTCTGTTTCAGCCCAAAACTCTTAAACCATCCAGCACACGCTTCTTTATCTTACCATTATTACAGGATACATTTACCTTGAAAAAGAACTTTTTCTTCATAAACAAGAAATAAGCTGTCTGCTTCAGGGTCTTGAAAGCAGAAAAAAAAAAGTGCTGTTCCAGCAAAAGCAACATGTAGTCCATGCCCTCTTTCATCCATTCACTTGTCAATGTGCCTGTCAATAAGGATGTATTTACATATGGCTAATCCCACAGTCGATCCATTAAGATGATTTTATGAGTGAAAAGGGAAGATGACCTAATGGGGTAGCTCCAGGAATACAAATAAAGTGAGATAACTTCCAGAGAATAATAATTTTGCTTTCTGAAGTGGACTTTAAATCTCCAAGAAGAGAATAACCCTGCTTAAAACAACCTTTTCTTCTTCACTCAGAAGTGATCTCCGATTAATTGTGCCATTTAGCTGAACTTTGCTTTCCTTGGTATCCTAGGAGAAAAGCTCTGACAGACTGGGAATTTTAACTTGTTTGTAATGTAAACTCAGTACACTGGTGGTGCTTTTTAATACTCCAGAAACTGTTTGGGAGAAAAAGAAATAAATAAAAAAGCTTTGATCCTCTAAGCAAACAAAGAAGGGAGGAGGAGGTTAAGAGAACCATCATTTGTGAAAGGCAGAGAAGGAAAATGTGGGAAAGGTGTCTTTATTTTAACAGTTTCAAAGACTATTGAAAATATCAGGCAATTCACAGCACTAGAGCCCTCTAATGAGTAGGGAAAGATTGATTTCTTTTTATTGTTTCATTGACATTTTCAAGGGTTCTAAGGACTATGAATTTCTCAATGATATCAGTCAATCTGACCAAGATTTTTCCCAGATGCTGATATACAGGACAAAACTTAGAGATTAATGTTAATGCCTTGACTATCAAACTCAAAAAATCATATTACTAGTGGCATTAGTCAGTATGAGAAAAGAAAGAAGACTCTAGTCTGGAAGTAACTCCAGCTCCTGGGAGCTGGGGGGTGACTTGAAGCCCACGTTTCTTGATCAACGGGTGAAACGTAAATTGAAGTATTGCCAGATGTAGCGGCAGGGAAAGGTGTGACCCAGCAATGCCCTGGTGTCTGCTTATTTGTAAGAGATGTTCCTACTCCAAAAAATGTCACTGATCCAGGTATTTTGGCCAGTGTATCTCCACATACTCCTTTCAACCTGCCTCTCTATTCCATATTTGCCAGTTTTAAGGAAGGAAGCAGACAAATAATTCCATTTGGACCTAGATACCTTAAATAATCTCCACAGAGCAGTTGCAGAGAATAATGGGGTTTCTTAGTCCCTGTGATTTCCTGGCGAGGGCACAAGGTCCCAATTAGAACTTATCCTGAATGGGTGAAGTATCCATTAGGATAGAAATGGATAGAAAGAGGCCTTTTCGATGTAATCTTCTTTTCAGATTGTATACAACGTTCCATTTTCCTGCATGCAGCATTTATAGTTCCACAGATAATGACACCTGTAAGGACTTCATCTGATCAATCTCCCCTTCCAAAGATGATGTAAACTATCTCTAAGTCTTTATTAACTAATATTGGTTGAATGATTCCCTTAAAATCTGCAACAACAGTTTTCACAGCCTCCTGCAACAGCACATGCCTGTGCTTCACTGTTCTTAACTAAATCCCACTTTTTGCAACCAAGCCTGTCACTCTTGTCCTCTCTGCTATTGAAATTAGAAGAAATTTAGTACTTTCCTTTCCAGCCTTTTATATAGCAAAGGGATTGGATTTTTGCTTTTTAACATTCATTTATGTAATGTTCCCCCAAGTCTTGACTCCTCTTGACTCAATGAAATAACGGGTTTTTGTTTAGCTGTGTGCTTTTTTTAGAATCTTGTTATTCTTGCGGTATTCCTTTGGACCTTCTCCAGTTGCCCATTTGGACCCGTACCCAAAAGATGAGTACAGCTGATGAATGGCTTGACTTCACTTGTCATCAATACAACATTCTCAAAGAAATCCTTTGTGCTAGTTCTTTGTTCTATTCTCCAAGCCTCACTCCAACCAGCATTTTGCCCAAAGAGCCCTCAGGAGCCTCGCAGGACCATAGTGATGTCCTTGTCCTGTCACCTTCCAATTTGCTACATTTTTTCTTGACTGCTTCTGGCCATTTTTAGTTCACAAATACATATGACTCCAACCAAACAATTGCAGCCCTCACATCCACATTCACATGTCAAAAGAAAAATTCTTAGGTAGTTTGAACAACCTGTTATTTTGTCTTTGCCATGTCTTTGCAATGGCTTCTATTGGTTCGGTGGTCACTAAACAGAGGGATGCTTAACTGCAGCATTGTCTAGCATGTATCACGTTTAGCATGAAGTGATCATCATGATCACTAACTTCAGCTAGCAGCCTGTTTGCCCACAAGTCAGAGAAGAGCTCCCTGGGAGCGTTTGTAGAGGGGAAGCCTCCAGGTCAACTCCAAGCATACAGCACAGCAGTGAGCATTGCGGGCCTGAGTGATGGATACAAACAAGGGATCAGGATTCATTTGGGTATTCCAGCTATAGGCCCATGAAAAGGCAGAAGCTGCTCCTGCTTTCAGAATCATAACTACGGAGCAATGCGGCAGGAAGTCTCAGATGAGGAGTTCGACTTTGCTGCTGGCAAACCCACACAGAGTTCATCTACATTAAGCCTGATGAATGTGGCATTAGGAAAGAATCCAGAACTTCATGCCCCCAGGACACACTTTCTGCCTCTCTTGTTTAATTTCTCTTCTGTTATTAAGATTCAAACTTTTCCCTGGCCAGCCTAGAATGTCTGGCTATCTGTGCCCAAGCCTATCTGTCTAGGGCACAGATAACAGCAGAGGAGTCCTGATGGAGCTGCCACAGGTACTTGCCCCAGAGGCTCCTTAGAGACCCTGTGCAGCTGTTAGGTTCATGCATATGACAGTAGTAGTTACTATCGTCCCCAAAAGCCTTAGAAAGGAAGAAAAAAAATAAAAGGCATTCACTCAAGTACCTGCAGTAATTCATGGATCACCTTATCAGTACAACAAAAAAAAAAGTCCCCTCTAGCCTTCAAACTAATCAACATGATGTTTTAATATATCTCAGTAAATTAAAACACATCCAGTCCACCTCGTTAGTTCCTGACCATTAACTTCCAAGCCTTCAATTCCCACTGAACAGGTAAGCAGCTGCTCTGAAGATTTAACTGGAGCAACTCTATCAGAGTACAAACCACCATTATACACGAGAGTAGTCCCCTTCCTCCACCCTCTGTCTAACTTGGTCAAACCAGGACTGCTAAATAAACACTGCTTGGATGCACTGAGTGAAGGGGAAGGTTGGTCTCCATGTAAGAGAGAACTTTTTTACAGTCTGTGATACTTTTTTACAGTCTGAGGGTACATTGTGAAAATCAGTGGGATGCAGCCTGATGTTTTTTTCCCTCCACTGGTAATATATAGATTCAGAGTTTAGCAATCCCAAATACTCCTCTCATATGTTGTCTCTTGAACCTAGATCATGCCAAGTAAGTTAAGTATCTAAGATACACTGTCCGATCATGGTCAGCAGAGCCCAGCATCGTATTGCTACTTTTTTAATGACTAGCAGTCTGTTCCGAAGGCCTTAAAAAACACCTTCTGTGTAAAAAGTCATCTATAGTTAATCAACAGGAGTCACCTCAGCTCTATTTTAGAGTGCTGCAAGTTTTTTGCAACACTTTTTTTTAAACCACCAAGTGATCGGTGCTCTAGCTTGTCCCATTTTTGTCCTTTCCCATTTATAACACAGTTTCCATGCCAATGATTACAATGTAACACTAATATGAGTAGTTTCAAAAATAAAAGCACATTTGGAATCATCGTGTTTATCTATAGAGAGTGAGAGCTGCAAGAATGAATGGATCAAGAGGGATTAAACACTAGGCTAATTGTTCATTAGGCAACTTAAGACTGATTAAGTGCGCTAATCCATTTAATATTTTTTTTATTTGTTTCCATTATTATCCCTGCCAAAATTCTTCTGCATGTATTAATTTACCTATGTTTATTTATTAATAAAGGAATTCACTTGAAATGCAGGTCTTGAATCCTATAGTTTTTTTCTCAAGCAAAACTTCCATGACAGCAGTAGCAGAAGGAATTCAAGGTGTGACTGGAACTCTCTGTACTGCTCTTTTCCTAAAATAAAACTTAGATTCTTTCAATAAGGTTAATGGGAGTGTATTCTCCATCTGTATTGATTCCAGATACTCTCCGTGTTTAATTAAGACATATTATTCTGGAAAATTATGCATAGTTCTATGTAATGTCCAAGGAAAGTGGTCCTGATTGTACCTGACCCCAAAAAATTGTTCTAAAATTGATTGCTGACTGCTGACTACTATTATGTATTAATTTTTACATTATTTTGATGTGTAATTGACTTTCTGTTTTGCCAGATATGTAGAGGACAGAGAGTTATTGATAGCTAACTTGATTATCCTGTCTTCCAAGTTCCAGAAAGCAATGATTTTTTCAGGTCAACTACACTTTAATACTGCCAGATTCTGGCTCCCAAAATAACCTTTGGAGGAAAGTAGACTCACCATAAAATTATTCACATAGGTATTACCACAAGTATGGGCAGATGAGCAACAGGCCCGGTAGCAGTCCAACAGAAATGGATCTAAGGCTACAGAAGGTCAGAAGCAGAGCATGATTCAACACCATGGTATTGTATTGTTGTGAAAAAGGGAAATTTCCTGCTGGAATTAATAAATAGGAATATTGTCTGCAAGATATGGAATGTAAACTCAACACTAGTAGGGACACATTTGTAGTACAGTGCCCAGTTTTGAGCATTGTGTTTTAAGAAGAAATATAAATCACTGAGAGTCCAGAGAATATAATCAAAAAGACTTAAAAGTGTGAAAAAAATGGATTTATCACAGGTAAGTAACAGGCTTAGATTGTCACCTCAAGAAGACTAGACCTCAGGTAAAGGTTTTAATGGTAAGGAGAGTGAAGCAAGAGAATAAACTGCTGGGAAGTCTAGGAAGTTCCTAACACCAACGGTTTTAAAAACAAGCTAGCCAAGACATGAGTTAGATAGACGTAAGTAAAGTTGATCCTGGTTTGGGTAATAGCAAGGCAGATCAAGATCTTTCAGGGTCCCTTCCAATCCTCTTCCTCTCTAAGTGACCTGAACACCATTCAGGGTTCCTACTCTAGGATCTTACAGTATAACACTCTATTGCAAGCATCTACCTCCCTAGGAGGCAGAACAGACTTCTGCCAGCACTTCCACTGCTCCCTCTGTGAGGTGAAGCAGAGGCAGCAAGAGAAGAGAACAACATGCTTCTTTTGGGGAAAAGGGGAAAAAAATGGACAGATTTCAGGAGCAAATAAGGTTGCCTTGCAAGAGAGAGGTAAGTTCTGCCATGCAGAGGCAGAGCATGTGTGTATGCAGGGAGGGAACACATGGCAAGGCTCTGCTTAATTCACACACAGACTCATTATGAGTATCTATTCAGTTCCTGCTCTACTCGAGGCGCAGCAGCATGATGAATCACCTTCAACGTAGATAGCAAAATAGTCTGTCATGTAAAGAGCATTAGCAGTCCTGCCTCTTATTGTAGGGACTGTGCAGAAGTGTATGTGTGTACAAAACCCAATATTAAATGAGCTCTAATATTAGTGCAACAGAGAAACAAGAAAGGAAGGAACAGCACGACTTGCACTGTCAACTTTAAAGTCTACTTTGCATGTTCATAGGCTTTGATACCCTCAAGTGTAGGCAACACGCTATATAAGGTTATAAAGTAATGTATGTTTTTGGAACATTTGCATAAGGAAATGAATGCAGTAAATCTATTGACGTCGTCAATGCAGAACTACTGTAACTCTAATGCTTTCTGCACTGCAGTAATGATTATGAAACTAGTAGGTATTTTATGTTATTAACCCAAGGCGTCATCTTTAATAAATACTCATAAAATACATTGGCAAAAGCATAAACTGTAGGAACATGAGTAGGAAATTTGTGGTATGTTCCCTATTATAGACAAATTGTTAATACTGTTACCTAGTAATTATTTAATCAAAAGTATACTTAAGGAAAATCTGAAATGACTGAGAGATTTCAGTTGTTAGAAATAAGGGCCTTATCTTCATGTTAATTACTGAAGCAGGGTTAAAGTATATTTTAATAAAAGTGTGAGACAGTATTGAAATTCAAATAACTCTTTGGAGGTTTTATGACTCATACAAAATGCAAAGAAATTCAGAAAGAAGATTTTTCAAAATTAATAACTTTCGTAAAGAGAGATAAAGACTTATATGTTGTCTTCTAAAAGGACATTATGTTTTGTCGTGAGTTTGTGAAAAAAATGTATTATTCATATTATTGATGGAAAAGATATTTAGCCTAAATTACACTCTTTCCTTTCTACCTTGAAATTTTTCTTCAATGCAAAAACTACTGGATCTTTCATCATTCAAGGCCCCTCTGTATTGACCCTGGAGAATACTGAAATATTCCTTTTATCCATCCTAATTCAGGTGAACAATAAATAGGTATTGATTCATCATACAGGATAAATAGTTCATGAATATATAAAAATTTAATTCAGGATTCAGTGGGTCAAATCCTAGACTGTGATAAAATAGCAACAAAGTCAACGGAGCCGCCCCATGTTGCACCAACTGGTAATGCTGTTCAATTTGTCAGGTGTACTGCACTTCAATCATTTAATACCTTCCAGAGATCAATAAGATCTGCAGTTTCAGGTTTTCAAATGTCAACCAGCTTGCTTCCCATATGCTTACTCAAGCAGTAGAGAGGACTTTGCAGTAAAAACCTTGCCTTGCAATAAAGCATTACCTTCAGGGACGCTCACTAGCCTGTCTATTTGAGACTGGGTACTGAACTCTTGACTCTGAGCTTGGTTGTAACCGTTGGGAAGCTGCTGAGGAGTTGATGGCATGAGAACATGAGTCATGAACACGTTATCCCAGTCCCCCAACTAGAAAGAATCGGTGTAACTGCACTGTGACAAGCTCCAAGGACAGAGACAACTTGTAAATATGGGAAATACGGTGGTTGTGCAACATATATAAGAATGTAAGAGACAAGAGGAGGTCTTTTGGTCTAACTCCTGCCCCAAAGCAGAGTCAGGATTACTGTGTCATTTCTGAAAAAAAGTCTGATTACGTTTTTCTTGAAAATTTCTGATGGTGGAAACTCCACGGCTTTCCCAGGCAGCAGGTCCCAGTGCCACATTACCTTTATGATCTGAACGTTTTCCCTCGTACCAAGCCTAAACACTTATTTTTGCTGTTGAGTTCATTTCTGCTTCAGTTAAGGACTGCAGCCAAAGTTCTCCTTTCATCCCAATTAATTTCTCACCTCCTGAACTTGCTGCAGCTTTGCTTACAACCTCACCCGGTCACATCTGTGATGAACCTGAGACTGCTGATGTGATCTGGAAAACTGAGAGTCTCAGGCTAGTCTGGCTATGATTTCTCTAGTCTTCTGAAAGTAGCCCACTCCTCAGTCTGAGACAGCTTCCAGTCTGGTGAACTGGCCATCAAGCCATGAAACATTTATGGAAAGGCTCAAAATAATGTTTGTGGAACAACTACAGTCCTAAGATTGTGTTAGGTTTTTTTTTTTTTAATTTGTCACCTACTACAGGGACATTCTGTTATGGGTTTTAGCATAAGAAATAGAAATCGAGACGTGTTTTAGACTTGTTTGTGCAATTAGCGTGGTGTGTTCCAAGGGAAAGTATCCCTTTCTGGTTTTTGGCACAATCTCATCAGTGGGATAATGTTTCCTTTATAAGTTGTAGCATCAAATAATCTTAAGGTCCTTAATGAGATGATAAACCTCAGCCCATGCACTGAGTGTTTTTCAAATGTCACCGAGTTCTTTTTGCATGATGGTTCCAACTAATGATTAACATGATTCATTGTCATCTCTTATGCTCATTAAGGAAAATATTTAGATTTTATTAGAGTAAAGGACTCAGTGTTTGGTGAAGGAAATAATATTGATTTGAAAAGAAAATAGAGTGTAAGTAAAAGAAAAAGCTATTGGTGGTGAAAAGGGATTAATGAAAAAGGTATTGAGAATGGCAGAAATGTCTATTTTTCTCTGATAATTTTTTGTCTATCGGTGGACTACTCTGCTATGATCAATAAAACCTCCCAGAATGACTCAGATGGTTTAAGAGCCACTGTGCTTCCTAAATTGATTATTGAAAAGAAAACTAATCAGTTCAAAACCTTTCCTGAGTAGCACTTCATCCTCCTTTTTCATTGTTCTTCGCTAGGGCTTGGTCTTCTCTAGCAAAGCTACTTGGAGGCAGAAGCCTTGGCTAACCCTCAGGCTGGTGGGCATTCCTTCACTGAGGAGACTCACTACGGTATTTTCCTGGCCCATGCTCAGGTGCCAGGGCCACTTCGTTTCCCTTCTGCTGAGAGGGAGGGAAGGATCTTTGCACCGTCTGGTGGCCAGAGATATGTGCAGACTTTACAGAGCCTCTTGTCCTCATTGCTGTCTGTCAGCCATGCTCTAGGACCTGAAGTTCCTCCTCTGTCTAATCCTCCTATTTCTCTGCTGAAACCTAGGCACACAGATCAATGACATCCTTCAGATGCTTCCAAGCCACTTTCCTCCCTGAAATTTTCTAGGAGCCTCCAGACTATGGACTGTCTACCAAGTTCCTTCTGGTCTCCTGCACCTTCTGGAGCTGGTCCTCTCGAGCTTCTAACACCCATGCTGACCTTTTCAGAGTGACAGCAGAGAAGAATACCTGAAATTACAAACCAGGCTTATTTCCTCAGCTCAGACACGTTCCTCTGGAGTGAAACTACAATGCGCTGGAGGACCTCTGGGCCTATAGAGAGTACAATATGATCTGGATCTGTGCCTGGCACGTAAGCAGTTGACTCCTTGCTCTTGCCCACAAGCCTCCCGCTGTCTGTAGAGCTGGGAGCCTTGTGCCCTGAGCCCTTGGGGTCATGTGTGACTCCAGCCCAACCAAGCATGTGAAGAGCAACTCAGCTTCACATCACAAACAATCAACAGTAAGGCCGCAGTTGATTGCACAACTATGCTAATTGCTTCGCCTTTAGGTCTAAACTTCATATCTTTTAGTCTCCCTGTGAACTTTTTGCAGTTAACCAAATAGTTGCATTTCATAAAAACTTTTTCTAAGCAGGCAAGTAGGCCTTTCCCCTTCAAATCAAATAAATGTATTTATTTTGAATCCTTCTGTTTGTAATTAATACCAACAGTGAAGGTAATATTTAATTTGCGTCACATCCCTCATAAAGACCAAAACTGCCTTGACTCCCACTGAGACATCTGGAAGAACAACCAGTGTCTTTCCACTGCCCTGTCTGTGAGATAATGTCCCTTTCACCAGGTCAGAAATAGTGTGTGGGCTTTGTAGTGGAAAAAAAAAAGGGAGCATCTGTCATGATCTGTTGCACTTTTCACCACCTCTGTGACTACCCAGGAACCGGGTCTTCTTTTGGTGATTTTACTACACAACTTCATTCTTTGTTCAAATCAAGGAAAAGAAGGGTAGGATTTATCCCAGCAGACATAACGGGAAGTCAGAGACAGCCACAATGTGGAGGTCTACATCTTTAGAAAATCATATTTCATGATAAAAAGAAAAAAAAACACTTTTAAGGAGTGATTCGGGAGACCTATTTTAGACATCTACTACAAGAAGAGGGCAATCATGTCGAAAAAATTATTTATTTTTTTTCCTATAAACTGACTATAACGGGACTTTTCACGAACCAGTTCACATGTAGGAACATATAATCTGGCTGTTTGGTTAAAAGAATCTCACCTAAATGTCTAGGGTAGAACTCCAGCAGACCAGGCTTAGTTTTAGCTGCGTTTCTTGCATGATTGAAATTTTAGTCATAATTTTAGTCAGAACCTGCTCTGTGACTGACCTCGAACAAAATGCCATGTCAGCGAGAGAGGAAAACCTGGTGCTGCTGTTTTATTCCTCTGGTCTTTGCCAGATTGTCCTCCTTCATTTATTTCCACAAGACTCTGCTCTGCATCTCTTCCTAAAAGGAAATCTGTCTGCAACACAAGATCCTCAGTAGGAGGAAGACAAAGTGTGCCTGAGACTCTACCATACCACCTTTAGTATTCAGAGATAAGTTTATCTTGCAAAGGGAATTTTCTCTCCCAGAATTCAGAGTTTGCCTTTCCACTGAGATTTAACTTTTTTACCACACACATAGGCAACAACTTAAGCTGATGGGGAATTTTTGCCATCTGAAACTTTTAGAGAGGCAGTTTTTTAAAAACTTGTCATCAAAGGAAGTTACCAACAGGATCGCTATATGTATCCATTGTTACACCTGTGCTTCCCTAAGTGCACACTGGTGACCTCTGTCAGAAACTGAATATTAACAGATATGGGCTACAGAGGCCTTTGCTTTAACCCAGTCCAAAGGTTCTTAAATTCTTAGTGCTAAACTGTTAGATTTGAAGTGAGAATTAATCCAGGGAAGTCCTTTTGCTTGCTTTACACGAGACATCAAGTTGGAAGGTCATTATTACCCCTATTCCTTTAAAGTCAGTAGATCTGTGAATTAGCTATTCATAATCTTCAGGGATGCCAAATTGAAATTGTGTTAAAGTGAGGGAAAAAAATACTAGAAAACCTGGCAAGCATTCCAGCCTAAGCTCACTGTTCTTCTTGATCTTGTTGATCGAAAGGTTTGCATTGCAGATTTTTCTGAAAATACAAAGTTATTCTTCAAATTATCTCATAGTGTCAACACTCTGGTCCAATATTAAAGTATTCAAATATGCAAACTCTTCTCAGTTTACACACCATGCATATGTGATAACTTTCATCTTGGTTATAATAAGGACTGAACCAACAATTTCCTAAGCCAAAAACTTAACATTCTTAAACTAAAACACTGCTTCCTGTTCTTAAAGCTGAATTAGGCTCAGAGCTTCTGTGGTTTGAGTGTGGAGGAGGTTGCACTGCACAAATTAAAGCAAATATACTTCCTTCCAAGTGATGCTGTCAGAAAGTGACTTCTGCTAGACTCAAGGTTTTCACATAGAGGCGTTTGCAGTATCATAAATACCTGCTCTGCCTCCTCAAGGCAAGAGTTCCTGAGACCTCGGGTCCCCTGATTTCCTTTTTGAGCACAGATTCCCTGACAGGGTTCACCAGAGTTTAGTTTAGTTTAAATTCAGTGACTGGTGGGTTGAGTTCTTTCTTTTCTTTCTTTAGCCTTCGCTGTCTACTCTGTTAAAAACTGTCATGCATTTGAAGCTCTCTGATAAAAGGCTAGACTTTGTCCCTTCTGCATAAAACAGCATGAATCTGAGTCTTATAGCCCCCAGGAGTGGATTCTCGTGATTTCCCTCGTGTACTCCTTTCTCCTCCTCAAAGCTACCTTTTATTCCTCCTCCCCTGCTGCAGTTTGCAGTGTCTCTCATTCTGAGGTTGGCTCAATTAGAGCTGGGGAAAGTCTGTCCTGGGGCTGTCAAAGCTTCCTGGAGATTCCCATGTAGCATAATCTTGCAAAGATTTCCCCACCTGCTTGATTTTCTCCTCTGTAACTAAGTCAGCTGACTTTAAGCCCCCAAAGACTTTAAGCCCCCCCCATTAATAGGATCAGGACAAGGCCATTATAACATCCATTAGATGGGTCTTCACCACAGTCAGAAATAGAATTGCTTCCCTGGTGTGATTTGGGTTAATATGGTGCATTCCTTTACATATTCAAATTGTCCTACTTATTAGTTCAAGATGGTCCTTCTGACTTTGAGTGGCATAACCAGGTAATAACAACAATTACAAGTACATTCCCCTGCTGAACCTCAAGAGGATGTTCCATCTGCATTGTTCAGTCATAGAATCATCGCATGGTTAGACTTGGAAAAGACCTTAAAGATCATCTACTTCCAAACCCCTTGCCATGGGCAGGGACACCTCCCATTAGATCAGGTTGCTCAAAGCCTCATTCAGTCTGGCCTTGAACACTTCCAGGGATAGACCATCCACAACTTCTCTGGGCAAACTATGCCAGTGCCTCACCACCCTCACAGTAAAGAATTTCTTCCTGATATCTAATCTAAATTTTCCCTGTTTCACTTTTAAACCATTACCCCTTGTCCTGTCACTACACTCCCTGATAAAGAGTCCCTCTCCACCTTTTCTATACGCTCCGTTTAGGTACTGGAAGGCTGCTATAAGGTCTCCCCAGAGCCTCTCTTTGCCAGGCTGAGCAACCCCAACTCTCTTATCATTTCCTCATAGGAGAGGTTCTCCAGCCCTCTGATCATCTTCATGGCCCTCTGCTGGACTCGCTCCAACAGGTCCATGGCCTTCTTATGTTGGTGGCCCCGGTCCTGGACGCAGCACTGCAGGTGGGATCTCACCAGAGCGGAGCAGAGGGGCAGAATCCCCTCCCTGGCCCTGCTGGCCACGCTTCTTGTGATGCAGCCCAGGATGTGGTTGGCTTTCTGGGCTGCGAGCACCCATTGCTGGCTCATGTTGAGCTTCTCATCAACCAACACCCCCAAGTCCTTCTCCTCAGGGCTGCTCTCAATCCATTCTCCGCCCAGCCTGGATTTGTGTTTTGTCCGTATAGCCTGGGTTGTACTTATGCTTTGAGGTTCAGGGATTTGGGGAAATTTTTCCCCTTTTCACCACTTTATGTCCTGTGCTTGTATATAATCCACCCCACACACCCCCTTCCATCAGAATCTGTTAAAGTGGCAGAGGACTAGTTACAATACAGGCAGCCACTGGACCTACACAGGGACTGCACTTAGCCCTGCCCTGCTAGTACTGGCCCCCAGCACTGACCTTCCAGGACGATGCTGTTCACGGAATCACGGAATCACGGAATTTCAGAGTTGGAAGGGACCCCCAGAGATCATCTAGTCCAACTCCCCTGCTAAAGTAGGATTGCCTAGAGCACATATGTTGCACTGGTGGTTTTGATGATTTGTTTTTCCATCTCTAAGACTGCATTACAAAAGTTGGAATTTATTGTTAGCACATTCCTGCTGTGTTTAGGAATGTCCATCTTTGCTAATGTCTTTACAGCTGAAAGTGTCTCTCCAGCATAAAATTGAAGGATCTCTACTGATTTTCACTGAGTAATTTTTGAGTTACAACACCATAAACACCAAGGAAACAGACCACGTTATCTTTTGTAGCATTTGAATTCGCAAATCCACCAGCACTAACTTTCTTGTGGTCATAGATGTAGCTAAATAGACTAAGGAGACTGTTTTGTAAACCTTTGTTTATGTCTCATCAGGCTGCATATTTACTGCTTAAATCAGTCAAAAAATACTAACAAAACAAGGAAACATCTCTCCTTATGACTCATATACTAGGATGTCCAAACTGTTCTTAAACTGCTCCAGTCCAGATTTAACATGTTTTTAAAATAAATCCCAACTGTCAATGGATGACTAGAGGTACAGAACTATGTCTAAAAATTATTCTGTTCCAATGTCACGTCGTGTTAAAAATAATGTGTGATATTAGGCTAGACATTTCATAATACTGGACATCTGTCTTTGACAAATAAATATGTCATATTCAAGCAAAACAGCCCTGGGAGAATATTAAGGACATTACTGATCTTTTTAAAAAGAGAAGAGCATAATGAATTGAAAGAGTTAAGGCCAGGTTTTCCACAAATACAGATGAACAAGTGGCTACAGATTATTAAGATGACATCAAAGACTGTAATTTCATAAAGTTTTATCCGTAGCTTGTATCATACATCTGAGCTCTGCTATTTCGATGCCCCCTCCATGATTTACTTAAAGACATGAATTTTGCCTAATTGTTCCCACAGATCAGGGATTTTATCCAGCCAATTAACATTCTTTTTCCTGGATAATTTTTTGGTTTGGTTCAGTTCGGTTCTGAGAGTTGAGAAATGCCACAGATATTAAGCAGAGCGGACACCCTTTGATCTCCAATCCACCTTCTAATTCTCCTTTGGATATCCAACATAAATCTCTTGCACAGACCAGCCACAGAAAGGAACAGCAGCTCAACATGCAGCGAGTGAGGAATACAGACAATGCCGAGGAGAAAGTCGGCTGTTGTTCGCCACTGATGGGTTATTTTTAGCTCACAGCCTGTTATTCCACTGAGTAAACTCAAGTCAGGTAAAAGAAAATGCACTTTGCAGGCTCATCTGCATAGAGCGCCGGATCAATCGGAATTCTCAATACCTTTAATGTGCTCATATTTTTAACACTTGGCTGGCGATGTTGTTGTCTGGCAGATTGCTGTGGGAAATCCAGCAGAACTTCTTCTATAGACCAGTCATCCCGCTGCATAATAAAATACCCCCAAAATTTACATTGTGCTAAAATAGATTCCATGATCATCTAAAAACAGCTGGCCAGCAACTTGCAGAGGCCCACGCTACGTTGAGATTGCTGCAATAAAAATGTCAATCAGCACTTTCCCCTTCCTAACTGCCTCTTACCAGGCCCCTGGCTTTCTTCCCCTGTTATCAAGGGTGACGATAAGATTTCAGGTCTCCCGTATCTCAGAGGAAAGGGCCGTGACTCACGCACCAGTTTGGAGATTTAGGTCACAGGCTAAATCTCCAATTCCCAGTGATCAATTTAGCAAGCGTGACTTCAGTTCAGCACTTTCTGTGCTACTTTCTTTGGGCAATGACAGTGTCATTGTCATTGACAGTGTCAATGACTGTTGCCATCTAGGTTCTCTGCCTTTCAGTCTTCTTTCTTGATACAAGTGTAGGTGGTCCTCCGTTAACTGGGGTATTTCCATTTTTTTAAAAAGGACATGGGAATCTCGAGCTCTTTTTCCTTGTGTTGAGTTAAAAAATGTTCCTTTTCTACCAGTGGTTTTCACTCTTTTTCTTGTTGCTGAGCCCTTGCCATTTCACCCTGTGGATGCAGATTCTGCTCTAAGTGTATTGGCATTAGGGTCGCTTTCCTCAGAAAAGTAGAAAAGCATGGACATTGGGATATTAGTCCTTAGATCCATGCGGATTCACAGACTGCAGGCTGAAAACTGTAATTTTACTGTTATTGGGAAATAGTATTAAAAGTAAAACCAAAAACGTTACCTTACAAGCTGTCTCTGGTCTACCAGATCACACAGTGAAAACCAGTGTTTCCAACAGATTTCTGGTTAAGGCTTTGGAAGAGCAGACAATTACATGGATTAAGTTTTCTTCACCTAAGTGCTTTTCCACAGTACTTTCTTCTACGTTATCCTATTGAAGTAGGATTTTGCATTCTTGGCTCCCTGGGAACGCACCCCTAACCCAAGGCTTTACCCAATTCATCTTTATGCTATCATTCTCAAAAATAACATCAATATTATTTATGCTGAAATATATTAGAAGAACCGTATCTCACCATGGTGACAAACCCTACCTGTGTTCTCAGTTCAGCAGGCAGTGCTCATCATTTTCCTGTCACCCCCACAGCTACATCTCCACAATGCCTGTGTCCTGACACATAAGGTATTCTGGTTTGTGATAGCTGGATGTGATGTCCTATGCATTTATCCAGCTGATGCTCCAGAGATGGTGTCCAGCACTTATTCTGTTGGTTCATTACTGGACAAAGTGAAGCAGATCTCCCTTTTCCTATCAGTGTGACCACTTCCCGCACCACTTCTTTCAGCTCTTTTCAACCTGTTAAAGCAGAATGATATACTGTTCGTGAGAGGGCAAGGCTTCTCCGGTTTGTTTACCTGCTTGAAGATTTGTGGCAGCTATTCTCAAACCCCTCTGTGATATTAGCTCACACAGGTAACTTCCCCTTAGGCTCACGCAGGTACACAAAATGTTTACAAAGACGATATATAGGCTTTCGAGCATCTTGAGCATCTGGTACAACTCTGTAGCTCTGCTTCCAACACCTCACATCTGCCAGAGACTTTCCAGTGCATCTAGCAAAATCCATGAGCTGCCGCTGTGTTATTAAACAAATAGAAATAGTATCATCTCCACTTCATTATATCAGATACCATAAATAACTGCTAATCCTGGTCATGCCATAGTGTTCTTAGGCCATTTCTAAGATGTCTCAGAGAAGGAGGAAGCTCCAAAGTGGAAGGGTTAGACATCCTGTCTATGTTAGACTAGATTAATCAGTCTTCTGCAGTTAAGGGAGACGCAGGGTCTTCAGCTCCCTCCTTTTTAAGTATTTTTTTTGGGTTGGAATGAAGCTCTCCCTCTCGAGATCTCTGCCTCTCTGCACTGATGAGAGAGGGAGCTCTGTTGATATACATGGCTGGCATCCAGACTTTTGTATGATTAAAATTAAATAGGATTAAATTCACCCATTCTGCTTATTTTTTTTCACCTATTGTAACAACTGGGAATAATTTGCCTAACCTTCTTTCTTCTCAGTAGCAGTTTGGAGGCATTAATTTTTTATCACTTTTAAGTTTCAGCTTTTTTAGCACAAACTACGATGTATATTACCAGTGGAAATATTATGACATAGTAGGGGCTTCACCACACGCTTGTTGTTTTTATACCCATTATTGCTGTGCCATCTTAATGTAATTTTCCTCAGACTCCCGTGTTATTAACCTGCATTCATCATTTATATCCCTCTCCTGAGGCTTGTTGTAAGACTCTATAGAAGAAGATAAACAAATTACAAATACAGGAATTAATTGTTGCCTCACTGGAGCACCCCAATCAAGGGATTTTAGGAACATTGGCGTGAAGCAGCCCATAGGCCACGCTGATGGAAATGGTAGGAAGAAGGGTTGAACAGAACTGGAGAAAATGGTAAAAAAGAAAACACGGAGATCAGGGCAGATATGAGAATGGAAGCCAGGGAAAGTGATAAAATGACTGTGGACCTCCAAGGAGATGAAAGCTTTGCAAGCCAGATGTTAGATACTTCTTCCAGCAAGGTTTGCTCCCCCATTGCTCACACAGCCTTTTCTATAAGCCATGTCGCTTCCGCTGAGCTCGTCAGACAACTCTGCTTCTTTTTCCTCTTTATTTCCCTGTACACTTAGGATCAGGCGTAGAAATCCCCACTCTTTCCAAAGGGAAAGGGGTCGAAGTGGCTCAATCCTTCCTGGCAGACCCTTGCTGGCCCCTGGCCCCGGCCCCATCTCCACCCCAGGACGGCTGCCCAAGGCTTGGCAGCACAGCCCTGGGGAGGGCAAGGGGAGCGTGGGGAAAAGGAGGAAGAAAACCACAGTGCCGAAAAAGGAAGACTGTGATAAAAGAACAGCAGAGAGAGAAGGAAGGAGGGACAGAGGGGCAAAGCGAGTTCAGAGAAATGTGAGGGCACATCAAAATGACTGGGTATATTAAAGAAACATATGGTGCCTTGAACCACAGGGGAGCTGTGTTGTGCTACAGTGGGTAATGACACAGAGTAACAGATCGTCCCTTTCCCTGAAAGTCATGTGGTTGAAATGGATAAAATACATCAGAGGGGAGAGGAGCGACTGGAGCAGTGGTCCATCAGGAGCTCTGCCTCAGAGCCACCAGCAGCCCAAGCGAGCCCCAGCCAGATGTGCTGGCAGAGAGGCACTGCTGCCCCCCAGAAGCATGGCAAGATGGGGGAAATCCCAGGAAATGGGAGACAGAAAACTGTTAGGAAGCAGAGGGTATGAAAAGGGCAAAGGAAGGATGCAAAGTTTGGCTCCAGAGAGAATCAAGTTGGCTAGCCTGACCTCAAGTGTACACAGAGCCCAGGAGAGGGTGAGAGCATGACTGAGTTCTTTGCTTGGAGAAAAAATAGCGACTGTGAAAGAAATGGGAAAGAGGCAGGCAGAAAAAAGAGAAGAAAGCGGGGAAGAAAGGAAAAGAACATGAAAACACTATCCTCAAAACCAAGGCAGACATGCCAGCCATATTAATTTCCAGTGCAAATGCCCTTCCTCTGCTGCAGCTCAATGAGGAATCTGACCACAGTTAAGTTTAAGTTCTGGGGTATTTTTTTTTTTAAATAAAAAATAATAATAATAATAACAAAAAAGCCAATGCTAAGAAATAAAAGTCAAAGACTCAGCTTAATTCTGCAGGAGGAACATAAGGAGAAGCTTCGTATGGAGGTGAATTTGTTCTTCTCTGTCTAAGGAAGAGATTTGTCGGTGGTTTCAAGCAATTTCAGTGGTGCAGCTGATAACCCTAAAAAACAATCTCTTCTGTTATGTTCTATGGTTATTTTTTAGCCACAGGTATCAATCAGACCACTTTTCAGAGAAGGCAAGTGTCAGTATCTCTGCTCTGTAGGGGCAGCACAGGGAGGGGAAACAACGTGCCCATAGGCAGCCAGCATCAGAAAGGATTCCCATCAACAGTATCCCAGCCTGGGCTACGCATCCTCTGTGTCCTCTCTTGCAAGGGCTGGGGGACTTTGGTGTCGATCTGCTGGTGTGACAGCCAGAAAAAGGCCCACACCTTATTCCAAACCACAGGACAGATTTCCATTTGTCCTGACTGCTGTGTGGCCAAAGGAAAGCAGTCATTTCTATGCCAGCGAGCTGAAGCGGATTATGGGAATCTATATTGGACACATTCACCGGAATAACTAACTGCACGGGTGGAATTCAGGCTTTTTGGCATGATTATAGTCATTCGGTGTATGACACGGAGGAAGCATTTTATGCTTTGGACAATGATATCGAAAGTCTGAAATAGGTACCTCTCTGTTTAATTTTTGCCCTGTAGACAGAAATTAAATCTACACATAATAGCAGCCACAGCAATAACTGGAAATTAGGAAGATGCTTCCCCCACTTGTAAAAACGTAAAGTCTACAAATTCTCCTGTACGTTCCCCTGCAGCATCCAGTGCTGGCCACTCTCTGACACAAGATGCTGGACTAGATTGGACTTGGTTGCAGTCCAGCCTACAAATGTCTGTGTTCCTAAATAAGTTGTGAAGCATTCTCACATTCTGCTTCTCAGCCTGTCTCGAGAAGCCCAAATAAAGCATAATCTTCTCCTTCGAGAAATCTCACATTACATACCTTCTTATATTCCAAAGTAAAATTCCTTTCAGTGTTCTCTTCAAAGCACTTGTACTCCCGACAATGGTTTTGTAATGTGCTTATCAAGGCTTTGCTTTCCCAGCGGAGAGCCACAGTTAATTACTACAGTCACAGAGAGTTTGCAGCGGTGGTTCTTAAACACCCTGCCAACCTCAAAGGTGTCCGTTTTGGTTCATCCTTGAAATGACAGCCTAAAATAACGGAGTTGGTAGAGATGCTTCACTTGCTTTGCAGATTTTAGTATGGGATTATTTATCACCTTTCCTACTTCAGATGTGCAGCTTGTTAAACCAGAAACACAAAAACAGGAGATGAAAACGCAGCTTTTGAATCTGAATTCCAGGGTCCCGTGGGAAAATGTTTCTTTTTGTGCTACAAATGGAGAACAGATGAAGAAAAGGTATTTGTTAAGGAACAGATTGGTGTCAGATTGGTGCATGGATGAAATCGTTCACTTTCATCATCTCTTTAAAATCCGATCAGCGTTCTTTTAATATACTTTTTGCAGTTACAAAAGGGATCGTGCCTTTTATTACATGCATGTGTCTTGCTGCGCGAAAATGCCTGCGTTCCTCGACTGGCGCTGTTTCAAACACACTACATAACGAAAAATCAGCACTCACACTCCATTGTGGAGATGTGCACTGTCCCAGGGCTCCGTCAGGCAGAATCCAGGATATGAACCACAACATCCAAAGAGCTAATGGGAAAAGATGTGGCCAGTTATTTTTGAAGGTCAGACACAAAGTTGCTGCTCTATATAAGAATCTGGTAGATAATGGACCCAACCTTGCAAACAGTGGTGAGTAGCCTGAGCTTTCAGATAGTTTTGTGGGAACGATGAGGGAAAAATCAAGTCCACATAGCCAACGGTCTTAAGCAGAAATAGCTTTAAGGGAAATCTTAAGATGTGGTTTTCCAGAAGCTGGGAGCTTTTTTAGGAAAAAAAATAAATCCTTAAATGTTTCCCCATTCTTGTATTTTGTGTGCTTCTGTACTGTTTAAGGAATTAGGCAACATACAAAGGAACAGGACAAAGAAAAACAACCAAGCCTTTAAATCCGTATAACAAGACACAGCAGAGAAAGCAATCAGCCAGATTCATCATCTTCGGTTCAACCAACCTACACCTGCTGTAGAGCTGACCCTTGTAGGAAAAGAAATACCTGGCAGCTATTGTCCAGTCACGTTAAACATTACATTCCCTTCCCACAGACCACCAGTGGCCAACACATTGATTTTACAATCAGTCCAAAAGCAACATCTTTAACACAGTGCTGGATTATTGCCCCTGCCCTGGCTCAGAGAACATTTCCTCTAGCTCTTGTGTTTTCCTTGGAGGCCTCCCCATCTAAGCACTGACCAAGCTCAACCTGCTTTAGTTTTTGAAATATGACAAGGTAATAAATCACGGCTGCGGGCAAGCGGGGTGGCCATGGTAGTGTAGTTTAGCAGGAAGGCTGCCATATAGTGCCATGACAGCTTCCCACTTTCCTCTCTTTGGGCAGCAGTTTGTATGTCCAAATAATACCCTGAGGTCAACAGGCAGCATCCCACCTGCCTGCCCACACCAGGGTGGTGATGGGGAAGGGGTACAGGTAGCAGGGACACAATAACAGATTAGTTACAATAACAGAGTTTCAAAATTAACCTGGATGTTGCAGATTTCTCCAACAGGCCATAGGACTCTGTAGACACCACCCTCCATGGGTAAGCCCTTGTCTCAGGTGTCAGTAACCCATCTCCTGCCCTGTGATCCTCCAGGCTGGAGGCAAGTGAACAATAAAGCCTGGTGTTCAACAGCACTGCGTTGCAGCAGTGGACAAGTCCTATGAAACAGTCCCCATGTTCAAAGAGGCTACAGCAGTGGCATCTGCTGCCCACTCCAGAAATCTTTCCTCTCCCACATAGCCCAGTAGGCATTACACTCCTTCCCAGACTCCTCAGACCATCACGCTCTTGTTGAGAAATAAGAAACTTTGAAGATCTGGTGCCAGCCAAAGAAGTCATTGGATGACTTTCAGGTCAGTTCAGGGGATTTTTGTCCAGCAGATAAGAAGTACCAGGCAGTGGACCTCTGCCCCACAGCTGCTTCACCGCCAGGTTCCTCACAGCAAGGCTGGGGACTGGCTCTCTAGCTGGCAGACCCCTGCTGAAAGGAGGAATCCCCTTCCAGGCACTTGCAGCCAGCGTAGAGCTGCTGCAAGAGTTTCGAGGGAAATCTGGCCCTCTACTGCCAGCAGCAATTTATGCACATTTGCAGGTGTGACACATTTGCTTCACATGACCTCTGGGAAGGCGAAAGCATTGCCGTGAAAGTGTGTCAGTGATACCACTTAGCACTTACATTTTCTACTTCAAAGTGTTCTACCAACATTAATGAAGTGAGCTTAAAAATAAGAGCTGAAAACACCCTAATAACATGAAAATGTTGTCCTGGAACAAGTATATAAGCAAGAAGGCAAAAAAGCCATTATAAAATGAGGCCTTTTTTTTTTTTTCTCCTTTAATGAGCTGGCTTTGCCCAATCTATTCTAAATGTAGCTCATCTGTTTAGCTGAAACCCTCCAGCCATTTCTTGATAGCATGGCACTGTGTAATATAGCAACAAGGGATGTAAAAATTCAGTTCCTGTGACCCTGGTGGCCTGGGAGAATATAGTACTCAATTTAGGAAGATCTTAAATTACTTCACTTACCACTCCAGACTATTTTTTGAAATATATGTAAATGTATGGTACAGAGTCCCTCAAAGAAAGATTCAGCCCCTGTTTTGAAGCTCAGGGACTGAGGGACTCAGCTGAGATTTGACTGGGAGCTGTAGACAGTCAGAGGTGCAATTTTCTTCTGAAAGCATCATCAGGACACATGCAACTGTGAACAGATCAGAGAAGTCTGAACAAAGCAGGCAAAATTGCCAAATCCAGGCATCTCTTAAACTAGTCTCCCATTGCTTTTAATAGGGTTAGAATTTTGCCTGCTGGACTGAATTCCCAGCTCTACACTGAGTTTACTGTAGTAGAAATCCCTTAATCTCTCTGTGCTTCCTCCTCCCTGTGCTCTTTCCTATCTCCTCATCTGCGGATAAGGGCGATACTAATGTCTGCCTCCATGGGTGTTATGCGAACTAATTAACTGAGCTTTCAGGGAAACTTCAGCAGCAAAGGCAAATTTCTCATCTGAAGAGGAAACACATACACACACACATATAGATATAGTTATTTGTGTGTGTGTGTGTGTATATATATATGTGTGTGTGTGTTTTATATATATATATATATATATAAAAGTCATACCTATCACCTGCCAGACCTTTCTCAACATCAAGGCTCTTCTTTTTGCCATGTCTTTCTGTTATAATCACACTATTTTTAAATGCTGGGCTTTATTCCAAGTCAGTGTGGGAATGTCAGGCAGGTAGTTGTTAAAAAAAAAAAAAAAAGAAGAAAAGCCTTTGCCTTCTCTTTTTTTTAATAGCATTTTTGTTCTGTAACCATTGCTCCTGCCAGTCAAAAAAACTACTTGTTTTTTAATGAAAAATCCGAACACCAACAAACTGCAACCCTCCCTTTCAACACAGACATGCCCTTTGAACTTAATTGTGCTTCAGGCAATGCATTATAACAGGCATGCGATAAGTGACACCAAAAATCTTACAACACAGCAAATATCCCCCACCGGGCAAAAACAACTCAGTACTAGATTGCCTGTTTGGTACCAAGTCACTCGGGGCCAGAGTCTGCCTGACTTACCCCATTTGGTAATGGGGTAAATCAGGACCCCGCTGATGCCAGGAGATCTGGACCACTTCATAGCCACCGACAGTCCGCTTGGCTGTGTGCCCCTCGATCCCCGGCTCTGGCAGGAGAGGATGGCTGCAGGAAAATATCAATCCCAAGGAAGGGGTGGAGGACCCGGCTCTGGAGCAGGGACATTCCTGGTGGGGTGATGGAGAGCACCCAGCGGGAGCCGAGAGGAGCCGGGGGCAAAGGAAGCAGAGGAGTTTGGGAGGTTTCCTTTCCTCCCAGAATAACTTCTCACAAGCTGTGTCAACTATCCGCAGCTAAACAAATACTTGAAATATCAACATTCCCCATTTGGAGGGAGATGCAGCACCAGTTACCTCTGGTTTTGTTGTCTTGGGAGCTGCAACAGTCAGCGAGAGGAGACTGCCTGGGATTTTTCTGAATGTTCACAGAATAAAATTTGCTTTGAAAACAAACACTCACAGCCCTGCCTGTTATGCAACACCAGGGTCAAATTCTGTCCTTTGCAACCTTCTGGATGCTAAGATGGGATAATGCAATGTCCCTGTGTTATTTAGACCCTCTTTCATAGCCAGAAACTCCCAAGCTGCAGCAGGTCTATGTTTGCCACCTCTTTGGCAATGCCGGTGGCACGCAGTGCCTGGGTCTGCTCACTATCAGCTTACGAAGTATTCATATGTACTGGGAGACAACAGTCGCAGATGCCTCCTGACTGCTGGTGGGCAAATATCAAGACAAATCCCATCTAACCTCAAAAGCCACACAGCTATAAACACAAAACGAAGCAATTGCAATCCTGCCAGAGAGATTCATTCTTTCAAAGTGGCTGCATTTGACCTGGTCTCTGTCTTTCATTCCCCTTCTCTCCTGTACAGGTGCCTTGGCTCACTGACATTTTAAGAGCAGGAATTTTTTTTATTGTGTATGAGGTATAGCTGCCCTGGGTCTGAAGACCCTTGCTTGTGTCAGGGAACTGGTACCCTGCAGTGGTGCAGCTCTCATGAGCTTCTGCAGCAAGTGTTTTCACTGAAGTCTTAGAGACGAAAGAGAGAGAGTGCTTTATAGAAGAGGGCTGGGACGCACAATCAAGTTATCGTGGTTTAATGTGTTTCTGTGCAGCAGCTGAGCCACACCAGCCATCTGGGTTTACACTTTCAGCTTGTGGTTAATGCAGGATTTAAGAGACACGTGTTACTGTGGCCTGAGCATGTCTCTGGTCAGATATTCACAATAAGTCATTCACTTTCTTGAGCACAATAACTCCATCACATTACTGAGTCCTCCAGGTACTTAAATGTTTAATTCCTGATTTCACCACTAACTTGCCCTGTAACCGTGGATCATATCACCTCCGTAGGTTTCAAACTTTAGGTGTAAAATGGATATAACAGGAGTGCTTACTCAAAAAGGTATTGTAAGGACAAATACAATAAAGCCTGTGAGGTGTTGAGATATCCTGAATACCTCAGCTGGCCTGAGGGACATTTTACACACTGCTAAGAGGAATTGGAACAGCAGTGCTTTGCTTTTGGTCGTTCACAGTGCTCCTCGCTATTTATACAGCTGTGGAGCTGACAAACGATTTAGAGTCTTGTCTTTTGCTGCAGTAAATAGAAGCCAACAGGGCTGCTTTGCTCTACAGGAACGGAGAAGCTGGCTCGCTTTGTGGCATGTTTTAAAGTGAACCTGCAAGTCACAATTCTTGTACCAAAGTATTTCCACATGTATCTCCTTTGAAAGGTAAAATTTGGGGAGCTGCTGTCGTATATCCCACCTAAACAACGTGAAGGATAACATCAA
The DNA here is from genome assembly GCA_013398915.1 of Dromas ardeola. Taxonomy (NCBI): domain Eukaryota; kingdom Metazoa; phylum Chordata; class Aves; order Charadriiformes; family Dromadidae; genus Dromas; species Dromas ardeola. The sequence goes on from VYZM01021079.1 coordinate 103,357, forward strand.
ACATTTAGAAGGTGTGCAAGTACACCAAAGGGAAATATGGTGATTTACTGAGCTTTAATCAGCTCAACATAATTCCATGAATTTTACACCTAAAGGACTCAGATTGCTGTAACCGTTACCTGTGAATAAAGCTTGCTTCTGGCAAGCGATAATTAATTCTTAACTCTTGGAAGCTTCTGAATTTCAGAGACCCCTGAGCACATTTGTATGAAGATTAGACATTGTTTCTTTTCTCCTCTTTTCTTTGAAGTCTTTTCTTCACAGATTGCAGCTCGCTGTTCAGACTGCATAAACCCTCTCTTGACAGAGATCACTTTTCTCTGCACTCGCAGCGGCTGTGGGTCTGACTCTGCCCTCCCTTACTCCACTCTGCACCCCTCCGACGAGTATCGAGAGACGTCAGCATCGCATTGCTGCGAGTGGGGAGGAGGATCAAACCCTTTGCCAAACACGTCAAGTGAATTGCTCACCCCCTGTGGGGAAAATTTACCACATAACAACGCAGTAATTGATATTGATGGTGCGTGTTGTTCACATTTCATTTTTTTAGACACTTGTTTTCAGGGCTGTGAGAAGCCAGGTTAGAGTGATCAAAGGTCGAAGCCTTAAGTTGCCTGTAAAACAACTTCCCCGGGGCTATGCTTAATGCGGGAAGAAATTAGTGGCGAGATTTATACAAGGCACGTACTTAAGCTAAAAAAGACCAAAGATGCCAAATTACAAGAGTGAGATTTTCTTCTTATTTACAGCCCTATGAATTGTAAGCAACTGCTCTGATGCTGAAGGAATGACCTCCTCCCCATTTTTAGTTGGAGTAGGAAGTGTCTGGTCCATAGCGAATGCAGATGAACTCTTATGTTCACACCTTAGATGAACTTCTTACTTCTCCCTCCTCAAGCTGTGCTCTTCTTGATCTTGACACGAAAAAATATTTTGCAACTTCTTTTCTAATGAAAAAAAAAAAAATGTAGTCAAGAAGTGTTTGGGTTTTGATGTTTTTTTTTCTATTCTGGGGAACTGCTTTCTGTCAGCTCATTACTGGGGAAAGGGAAGGGAAGGGAATGGAAGGGAAGGGAAGGGAAGGGAAGGGAAGGGAAGGGAAGGGAAGGGAAG
>VYZM01021079.1:104487-170292 GCA_013398915.1 Dromas ardeola
AAGGAAAGGAAAGGAAAGGAAAGGAAATGAAAGGAAAGGAAAGGAAAGGAAAGGAAAGGAAAGGAAAGGAAAGGAAAGGAAAGGAAAGGAAAGGAAAGGAAAGGAAAGGGAAAGGGAAAGGATTAATATAATGCAGGAATTCTCTTTTTTTACAGCTTGGGACAAATGATCCTCATTAGTAAGAAACTAGAAAACCAGGGTTCCACCTTTATAATTCAGAAACTGTAAGGATGATTCAGTTATATGTATAGCAAGACTCCAGGATCTTAGTGTTAAACAGTGCAAATCTTCAAACACTCTTATTGCTGCCAGTACTCTCAGCTGTCCTCCATCAGTGACCACTTACCCACCATAACTTGTGTGAGGAAGTCACGGCCAAGGTGAATAAAGTTTCCACTACCCAGATGAATACTTGTAGATTAATCTTCTACTCAAGGTAATCACAGTAATGACCCAAGACATTGGGAAAGAGCAATCAATGTTCTTCAGTCTTGCCAAAATCGGCACCTTTCCATTCGGTGACAACACAGTTTTAACCAAGTCACTGCAGAGTCCTTCACACTTAAAATACATGGCTATATGTTCAGTGATGCAAGTGATAATTAATTCACACAGTGTCTTGCTCATTAGCAGTTGCCTTTAAAAAAAGGTTATCATTAAACCTCTGTTAGGCATGAGAAAATAGAAGTACCATAGAAGTGAAATGTCTTGCTCAAGACATCAGGACCAATGACAGAATCAGGAGTGGAAGCTGGTGTGCTCACACATCCCATCTTCAAACTGTCCCTTTTGTTACATTACTTCCCGTTTCAGTGTCCTAACTGGTCTATTCATGCTCAGTCCTTCTAAGCACTCTTGAGAGTTTGCTGTCATGCCATTTCATAGTGCACAGCCTGATGAAGAAAATGCTTCTAACTCTCACGAGTCTCTTTTTTTTTTTTTTTTTTTCCAAAAATTCAATGCACAGACCTGAAATTTTGGACCACTTCTTGAAATTGGCACTCCAGGCCCCATATGCCTCCATCACCCACCCTGAGCACGCACAGCAGTGCTCCTTGGTGGTCCAACACGCCAAACACGCAAGTGTAACTGCACCAGGACCAGGAGACTTCTCTCCAGGGGCCGCGGGCCAGATGAAAAAGAGCCAGGAGAGGAGGTTTATAGCTGAATATCTTTGCCCAAGGGAAAGCAGGCCAAAGAATACAAAATGTCGGCAGAGGGCATGTTGCCCTTGATTGAGTAGAGAAGGGCCCTTGCTGGCTCGAAACACAGAATTAACAAAAACAACAAGAAAATTAGTAAGCCTTGCCAGCTGGGGAGAGACATCTGGCTAGTGATCAGAGGGGCCTGTGAGTCAATTAATCCATCTCTGAGCTGGATTAGCACATTGAAACATGCTTCCCTTCACTGCTGCAGAGGGACCTGTTGAATGAGCTGTAAAGATGAATGGAACTAAAGAAATTTCATTTAGATGAAGAAAAATGGCTCTGAAGTAGTGGGTGGGTGGTTTTTACATGCCTTATGTGCTGCAAGAATTAAGCACAGCTCAGAGAATTTAGGGCATGGAGCAGCCATTTGGATACAAAAGCTCTTGAATTTAAGATCTGATGGATTTAAAATTTGTATCTATATATCTGCCTATTTATTTGTCATGCCTATAGCCTACCTAGGACAAAAGATACTGCAAACACAGGTAGGATAAATAGCTTTTTCAGTTCATTCTTCCCCAACTGTGCTACATCAAATCACCACGTGTGTCTCCTCTGAAGCTATTCCTGGTCTCTTTTGCTATTATATGGAAAGGCAGAACTGTTGTTCAAGAACATCATCCTTCATTTACCCTGAAAAGATTGAGACTCAGTTTCTACCTTCTCTGTCATTGCACATCAATGGGACATGGTCTCCTTAGATACTTATCAGATCATCAGAGACAGATCTTGAAGGATCTTCTTTGTCACTGAGTTCAGTTGCTGCTGTCATGAGCCATCAGGTCATGTAATCCCTTCCATGGATTTCTTAAGCTCCCTCTTCAATTTTGATTTTTTTGTCTGTTATTTCTGCGGTCAGAAGGCTTTTCCAAAACTTGATTCCTCTGCTGTTTAGAAGCTTCTTTATAATTTCCAATGTCCATTTATTCAGAACCAGGTTACAGCCATTTGGTCTTGTGCCAGAAATGTCTTTTAGTATCCTCCCTCCTGAGTACTCAGCCCCCTGGGGTATCTATGGATAGCTGTCTAAAAGTTCAGCTTTTCTTTTACTCAACTAAATAAGTGAAGCCACATGACTCTCCTCCCCTAAACCAGGCTGACCTAAACTCTGGTTATCACAGTGGTCAATTATTATTTTCACAATAATGCACAGATTATACATAAATTTTAATGGTATCCTGTTCAATGGTGCCAACACTGCCTTGCATCTACAAAAAATACCCGCTCTCTATACCCTGGAAGTTGTATTCACTGATCGAGTGCTGCATGCACCCAGTCTCCTCTGTTGTTGTCAGCAAAGGAGCTTTCAGCTTTAGGAAAGTATGAGGAATTTCTGTTAGGACCTGGAAGCTTACACTGGAGACCTCTTAGGAAAAGGCACGAGTTTTCTCATCCAGGAGAGGAGGCCCAGGAACAATCCTGATGCAGCCATTAGCAAAGAAAATTCAATGCTAGGATGCATCAGGCAAGATTTCTCTAGCAGAAGTAGTGAGGACTGTCTTTGTGTATTACTAATGAGCTAAACAGTGCCAGCGAAAAATCCTAGACAGTATAATCTGATTGCCCATACTGAGAAATTGCTGGAATGGTCTCTGGCATCACAGAGTCATGGAGTTCTTTTGGGACATGACACTGTCCCAAACAATTCCTATACATGGCTTGGGACTTAGCATATAGCGGGGACCATTCAGCATATATGCTTTCAATGTGGGCACCCTGTTTTAGAGACTGAGAGAGGTCAGCTGCATGGGTACACATCACTGTAGTCCAAATGATCTCACTCCCTGAGAATGGTCCCACGTAAATTTAATTTCTGAGACTAGACGTAGCTATTGACACCTATGTACAGCTCCTCATCTGAGGTACTGTACACAGTTCTGATCATCCGTATTCATGACAGAGGAGCTTGAAGGCTGCAACTACAGCTCTTAAACAGTGACAGACACCAGAATATGATCATCCGTATCACTTAATTCCTAATACAGTCCCTGGTCCTTGAGTTTTGGCCAAGATAACACTCCCAAGACAACTCCTGGGAAGAGGCCAGAGGCTGTCTCAGCCCCATCCAGTTCTGGAGTGCCAGAGATTTTGGCTGTAAGGGCACAGCACAGCTGTGCCAGGTGGTATCTGGACCAGTGAGTGGTCCCTGACCCATCATATTTGCTAAGATAATTGCATCCAAACTAGACGAGATGCAGAGAAGGGCTATTTGGGTGACCAAGAGAATGTAAAATTAATTCTATGAGAGCAGAGAATAAAAGAGATCTTGAATGCTTTTGAAAAATTCCCTTTATACTCAAAGAGTTTTATGTACAGAAACTGTCCATAGCCCCTGGAAATTTGGTTCTCTATTCCTTTCACTGGAACATCCCAAATGATTTCAGCTGTCACATGTCATATATGAGAGACAGTCAGCTTTGACACAATATGTACCTTCAAATGGATGCAGGAGTTCTCTGGGAGGCAAAGACAATTGCTGAGCATGATTTCCTTCCCAATAAATATGAAAACTCCACAGGCAGCAGTCAAAAGAAATTTATCCTCCTTTAAGACATTTCAAATGAATCCCCCTCTTTCCTCTCTCCCTCTGCTATCTGTCTCTCCTCTCAAGGAAACTGCCAAAGTGGATAAATTCAGGGCTTACCCCTCTGAAAAACAAAGGGACCTAGAGCAATGAAAGTCCCAAACTGTGAACATCTGCACATAACTAGGGCCGTATCAGGTTTTCAGATATCTAGTCCCTATTGCTACTGTGTCACTCTGTGTCCATTGCCAGCTATTGACTGTTATCCAATACAGCCAGTCTCAGAGACAAAGAGGGAAGGACTCCCTCTTGGCATGTGTATAAAGCCTACTGCAGTGAGTATTTTGCCTCGTTAGAACTCCTAGTTATACTTACACAACGCTTAAACTACAATATTTGTCACAAATTCAGGTATCTCGCCTGAGGAACCAGGGAGGGAATGAGAAGCACTTACCTACTTTTTTCTTTAAGCGCAAAGGAAAGGCAAACCTGGTCCCCAGTCAGGCACATGTTCAGATCAAAGGTCTAACAATGCAAAGCCCTCTTTTCCTGGGGACCACCATCAGTTCTTCGTCCTCTGATGGTGTCTGAGAAGAAGTAAGTGAAATAGATGCAATCTTTTTGGAGAGAACACATGCAGAGAGGGATCAATGCCATGGACTACAAGGGTGCAGAAGCACCTCCATCCACTTCCCTGCATCTCTGAGGAAGGTGCCTTGGGACTAATCCAGCTGTCGTCTTGTCCATCCCCACCAGCTGCAGGCACCCCTTGCTCAGTATGCCACCAGTCTGGCTTCTCTTCTAAGGCTCCTTGATTTTTGCTCTGTGCATGTACATCAATGCACTGAGCACTGTGATCCAAGAGCCAGTGGCTTAGGACTTTCGTTACAGGTGCTTCTCAAACATGTTTATCCACGTGTTTAACGCAATCAGTGTTAATTTTTAATTTTTTAACGCTGCTAATTTTTACAGTTTCGAGATACCTATATACTCCTCAATTCATTAATTTCACAGTTGTGTTCCAAGCAATGTGTCTTCTAAAACCTTTTGATCCATAAATCAAAAGGTAATCTAATGAAACAAGTGATAATAAATAGATATGCACGCTTGAAAATAAGAATTTTATCATGAAATGCAGGTAGATATAAATAGGAGAAAATCAGAATTTATGGACTTTATAAATATACCTGAACTTACTCTCACAGCCCATCAGCGTGATGAAAGGATTCCAACTTGTCTCATATCACCAGTAGGGAATATGGGACTTACAGGGATGGAGAAATGTGCCTACAGTCACACTTGACACCAAACTATGAATTCAGTTGAGATTTCCTGAACATCAGCTCATAAATGAATCATGATGAGAGAAAAGAGTCAATTAGGACAGCTCTAGGAGCATGAAATAGCTCTAAATATCCCTTTATAGCCATTAGGCCATGTTCCTTCAATATGGCACAGCAAGAGACACAGGGAAAGGACAAGGAAAAACAAGCCCGGTGAAGATGATTGTCACCCTCCTAATCTCTATCAACTGTAATGCTGCAGGTGTTTGCTGCCAGCAAACGCAAACCACCAGCGTTGGCCATCTCGGAAACAAGCAGTCCCTCATTCAAGAATGAAAAGCAAATGAGTGTTTTAAACCTACCTGCAAACCGCTCTGACCTTACACTCGTCTATGAGGAAGGCTGTGTATTATAAAAAGAAAGTGTTGTTTAAAGAGAGATTATTAGCTTGTTGAAGAGCATGTCCAACAGAAGCTCTGGGAATAATAAGGAAGCGTTTAAAGTAGATTGCCTGCCTCATTCAGATGTGTCAAGGAGCTGATCCAAAGACACCCAGGAACTTCAAAAGGCGCTGGAGGAGGCCCATCAGTTTCTAGCACTAATAGGAGCCGAGTTGTTAGTGCTTTTGCATGACATCCTGTAAGAAAAAGCACTGGCATTTGGCTTACTCAGGAGAGATTTCACCATCTGTTATTGTAGAGACCCAATAATGATACAAAAAACAAATAAGCGAAAAACCCTAACACTCTGTCACCATTTCAAATTTAGTGAGGTCTTAAAATATTCCTGCACAGGTAGAGGATTTTGCTGGAAGAGACTCAACACAGCAACGGGCTCAATTACATCCGAGTTTCCTGTGTAAGATCTGTCAAGCAACTCCTATCATCACATCTGTAAGTGAATGTGAGTAATGGGTTTTATTTAAATTCATGTGGTATTTACTACCTACACTCAGACAGATAATGGACAGATAGCAGAACAATGATCAGCAAGCAGCTACCACTTAATTCCTGTTTTATTCTGCAGCTTGCCTGCCTTCATCTGTCTTCCCTTCTGAAGAAGTAAGCACGTTCCTTCTGTCTCAGATGGAAATGCAATGGCATACTATGAATGCATGGCAAGTTTTCCATTTCCCATCAAAAATCATGACAGTGATAAGAAAATAAAATCCCACAGTATTTGTTTCCAAAAAGCATTCAGCTGCATGCATATATGGTTAGCTTTCTGCAATTGGATTTCTTATCCCTCAAAAGGCACAGTCAACAAACAAACTTTAAGTAGCAAATACAACATTTAAGAGCCTATTTGCCTTTCCAAAAAACAATAGGTACTAAGTAGGGTGGTAAGGGCAGAGCATCCTAAGAAACATTGAAATAATCTGTTGACTTGCTGCAGTTCTATTGATTTGAGAAACACAAAGAGAATATGCTGAACAGGAGGAAAAAAACCCCGTTAAGTAGCATCACGTGAATGTGGTAGTAAAACATCCTACATACTCTCATCACTGTCAGCTTCCTGCAGGAAGAAAATATGTGTTCAGCCCTGAAAACTACCTCCTTTCAATACGAGTATTGGTACGCATTCATTTGCTCTAGCTATCTGAATTCCTTTGGGTTTAGTGAAGCTGTCAAAACCTTACAAGTGCGAATGCTGTTGTGTAAGTAAAATTAATGACTCCTTTTCTGCTTCCCATATTTTAAAGCTTTAAATGAGTCTTGGTGCTGGGGGGAAAGGGGAGGAGCAGCGGAGGGGCTGTCAAAAAGGAATTGTAAATCTTTTTTGGCGTTTAAAATCTTAGACCTGATTGACCTCATGACGGTGCTTCAGACCGGCATTTATCTTGGTGTTGTAAAGCAAGCAAACAGTCTTTACCCAGGCATGAATCCCACTTCGCAATCTGTTGTAACTAACTAGGGTATGAGGCTCAAGTGGAACGCTCCAGTCGAGCAAGTAAACATCGGAAAACAAACAAAAGCATTTGCATTTGTGGAAGTATTAAATGTATTTGTAGTATGCCCTTTGAGTGTGTGTTAGTGTTGGAGTAAGGGAACAGGGATGTGAATATAGATGTAAGTCAGTTATTAAAAAAAATTGAAATATGCGAATAATTGGTATCAATAATAACTCATGCTTGCCAGAAGAGTGTGTGCTGAGGTTTTAGCTGATGCTTGTCATGATATGGGGTCACAGACTATGGGTTGTTTGAGGAGAGGGCTTCCTCAGTGTCCAGATGCCCCACCACATTGCGGGCTGCACCCTGAGTATAGGCTGGCTATTTTCAGTACAGTGAGGAGGACTTCCCAGCAGCAACCTGCTTACGGCCGCAAGATGAAGGCTGGCTTCAGAAAGCGCTGTCAGCCTGCCAAGCACCACTACCTACAAACTGTCCATCTACGCCAGTGGATCTATCCCAAGGGGGAATTTAGACTCAACTCAGTAGAGGTTATAACACCCTCATATTTCAGCTGATCACGTTGCGCTCCCCCACAGGCTCTCCAGAAAGCACTTTGGAGCAGAAGCCAGACCCAGGTGCTCTCAAAATCCTATGAAGGAACATGCATGAGCCCAGAAAGGAGAGGACGCCCAGGAAAAATGGCTGGATTATGACTTTTTCTTTATGTGCAGAGACAACCCCACAAGCCTTGTTTAATTGCTGTTCCATCAATCCATTCAGAGGGTGCAGGAGATACAATGCTCTGGAGAGTATCTCCTGCTTAACCAGGGTGTGTGCTTCCAGTTCTTCTCAACATACCAACATACTCTCTCACAACCCAGAAAAAATCTTTCCTTGCAAGACAAGTCACAACATTGAAGTCAGGCCTGAGACATGTTGTCAGCTGAATTGAAATCTGGCTGAAGCCTGGAGAAGACGGGATTAATGTTGCTATCCAATGGGGCCAAATTTCTGCTGCCGCCAGAGGCATACCTAATTTACTTCCATGAGAAGAAGAACAGAGTGTACCCACGATTCACTGGAGGTGTGTGTAGCACACTACAACCATTAATTCTTAGGATGCAACCACAAGGTCAGAAAGTAATATTATACCTATTTATATAGGCACAAAGAGATGAGCCAAAGACAGAGATGAGACTGGAACCGAGTTTCAGTGCACTGTTTTACTTACTGGACTGGAGCTCTTCCAACAAATGGAAGAGGATTTTGTATATTGTATTTTGAGCCCAAAGCCAATAAAAAAAATTCTCATGGGTTTTAATGAGTTGACTGCAGTAAATATGGGGTGTACATGAGTTTTCCAAAGAGATTTGGGGAAGTCAGTCTTTAAATTAGACATTGTCATAAGGTCAGAAAGTGCTGAAGGACACCTTCATAGAAAATGCCAGGATTTTCTCCTCATAAACAAAAAATGAGCATTCAGGGCACTTTGCGTGGTTCTGATCTAATGTTGTAGAGCTCTTTTCTCTTGGTTCTGCCACTGGCTATGCAGTCACTTCCCCATTGAAATTCATCACCCTTCTGGACAAATAGCTTTGTAAAGTGTTAGTGCTGTGGCCGTTGTGGTCTAGTTTAAATGAGGCAATATTTGTAAAGAGAAATGGAAATTCAATTAATGTTTTTGAGGTAAAATGAATAAGCTTTGGATAATGTAGACTTGAAAAAGAATTTTGGTACCTTAAGTAGTGCCTACTTTTTGCAGCCATAACAGCCTTTTAAGAGGGAAACACTTCTTGTGTATGGACTGGACTGTACTGAAGGTAATACCTCGCTATGCCTGTAGCTGCTTGTTCTCCTCATTGTTCTTAGACACTGATGATCTCTGAAAGTTAGATCCTCGCACAAGGAAAGAAGTGATCTTTGCTTCTTCTGCCATTGATTCACGCCATACTTTTTTTTCTCCACAGCTTCTCACTAGTAGAATACAGGGATGGCACTTATCCCCAGTCATAAAGGGATTTGTATGTGGTGGAAAACTACAAAATATTCTTGTTTACTAACTCAGGTAGTGAAAAGGAGAGAGCTGTTCACAATTCCATGAAAAAATATTTCTGAGTGTAAGGGTTAGGTGTTCAAAACAGAGAAGTAACCAAAAGAAAATGAGGTGTGTTGCAGGTTTACTTCCCTGTTGCCTTGCTGAGCCAGTCCCCAAGTGAAGATCATGCCATTATTTTTGACTCATGGTATGCGTTGAAGCACAACTAATGCTCTCCTGTAATTGTTTCCTGAATGCTGAACGCAGCCAGAAAGCCCACATGCATGCATACATATATATATACACACATTGCTACTCTTAGGCTGATGGAAATTTTATAAATTGCTAACCCTTTCTGGAACTGTATTGCTTCCAACCGAACATCAGCACATTGATTTGAGCAGCAGATCGAGGAGTTGAAAACAGATTCTCTGAAACAGCAGGCTTAACAGCTGAAAACATCAAAGCTCTGAGCCTCCATGCTGGCCAGCTGATGAGTTTTTAATTTCTTCTCTGTGGGTCCTGAGATGCAACAGATAAACAGGAACAAATTTGTAAGTTGACCTTTAAGTATCAATGGAGAAAGTTTGCACCTTCTATCAGAAATGAAGATAATCAATTGATGTATTAATATGGACCTCTAATAGTCATGTTAATATGGTCCATGTACTCATTTCGCAGATCTGTTTGTTCCTATACTCAATATGTTTACAATGAGGACCTATCCATGCTTGCAGCAGTCACTCAGGGGTATCAGCATAAATCTGGCAAAATTGGTTAGTTCACTTGCATATGTGCCATGTAAACTGCTGCCCAGGCAGTGAATGCAGGTGTGTCCGTATACCTGAGGACAACATCCCACTCTACATCACATGTAGATACCTATTAAAGGTCTCTGACTTTCTTACTTCACCTATTCAAACTCCACATACTTTGTACTGGATCCATCAAATAAGAGAGGGAAGGAGGGAGGAATTTAATTTTTCCGCTTGAAAAATTATGGATCTTTCATTTTGATGCCTTCCCACATAACACCCATATTTAATTTTAGATCTTAAGGGGTTCTAAATAAGCTCCTAAGATTCAGTTTAAGCACAACATATTCATTCAGGATGAATGAATAATTCTGAATAGCTGGAACAAGAGAACAAAAAGGTTTTAATATTAACAATGGGTCAGATCCATCATCGTGGTAACTATGATGACACAAATGGAGTCTCTTTGACTGGTACTTAATTTGGCCATTGCACTGCACAGTCATTTATTCCCTTGATTACAGCCCTAGCCTAAAACAGTCTGTTGGTACCAGAGAACTCAGAGTTCAATCCTATAATGCTCCTGACTCAATGAACTAGTGGAACCAGTCAAAGGTCTCATGTTGAATCAGCAACTGACACAAATTCTTGAAATCAGCTTGAAAAGTGTATGAGTTTTCTCTCGGTGTAAGAGATCCTCTCACTGGTGCCTGTTGCTAAAACTGCCAAAACATCTCCCATCCTGTGGCTCTCTTGAGCCCTAGTTGAATGGGAATGCAGGGTGTGCTCTGCTTGAGGCTCAGTTTAAGGTGAGCTGGGAGTGGCCTGAGGATGAGAAAGTGTCAGCCTCAAAATTTCTTCACAAATGGAGATGGAAGGACTGCTGGTTTGCCTTTAAAAAAAAATCTAGCAAACTTTTCTTTAAAAAGAAATTGCAGTTGCTTATGCTCTGAAGCAGGACACTGAGAGTGAGCACAAGAGTCATTTGGTCGAGACTTTTTCTAAACCTCTGAGAATATGCTGATACTGGGCTGTTACCACCCCTTCACCATAATCACCGCTTTACACATACTCAGGAAAAGCTTCTTAAGAGACCAGTAGCTGAAGCCTTTAAAAAACCTGTCCTCGCTGAAAACACTTGAGCCTCTCAGCGCTTCCAGTGCCATCCAGAATAATCCCACACAACAGAGAAGGAGGCTACATTACTTCACTCTGTCTGTTTGGGACCGGCTTATCCATGCAAAGAATGACAAAAGCGCAGAGGCAAAGCCAGGATTTTATTGCAATTGCTCTTCACAGCAGTCAGCCACGGTGGGGCTGACCACCAGAGGAGTCTCTTCTCTGTTGTCAGCACAGTCAGGTAGAAGGAAAATAAAAAAACATGCCACTGAAATGTTAAGGGCATCCAAAGTGTCTTGCAGTGTACAAATATCCTGGGAGAAAGAGGCTGCTAGCATGAAGAGGGGAAGGCCTGGAAGAAGAAGACAAGGAGATTGCAACCCGGAACAAAGAGTGGGATATACCTGAGAGATGCTGAAGGACTGAACTGAGCAGTGACCGATGAAGGGAGCAGTTCACAGACTGAAGAAATGGGACTTTTAGCATTTGCAATCCTACTGTAAAAAGCAAACCTCCTACATGCAAGCACCTTAACCGCAGAGTACCAAGTTAACTCACCAAGTTTGTGCTGGACTAACTGGGGCATGCTGTAAAGATAATAAGAGCATTTATCTGTCATGCATGCAAGCTTATAGATTGATAGATCATTTGATCTGTATGACTGTATTATGGATTTGCCATTAGCTTTCATCTTTAGCCATGCTGACAGAATCAAAAACCGTATTTATTACACTTGGTGGGTTTTAATCGACTTTGCATTTTCCTGTGAGTAGAGTTGGAACACAGATAATCTGCAAAAGACACTGACAATCTTCCAGTTTATTTTGGTTTATTCATATTTTTCAAAAAAGAACAAGCCAAAAAGCATATCACAGATGTATTCTCCTGTAAAAGCTTTACATAAGATTTGAAGGAGAATAAGCTAGCATTAGCCGTGCAAGAGAGAAAGATGCAATGCAAAAAAAGCTTATCCTCTGGGCTTGATGAAGAAAACAGCTCGAAGCCAGCAAATCAATGATCCCAGAATGAAACTGAAACACTGTCCATAGAGAGAATGGATTTGCAAAATGTGAGTTCTTCCTATTTTATATGGTATTGCTCCTACTCACTGAGGGGGGCTTTTTTGTACTAAGGACAAGTTCTGATGCTATCAAGGTCTGATAGCATACAAACAATGTGACAGAGGGAGCGGTCTTTAGCTGTATCAAAAAGCTGAGAGTGCATGAAGGGGAATCCATCTTATCTAGACATCTTTGTTGTAGATGTCTGCATGTGCACTAACTGACTTAACGTGCATTTTGTCAATATGCTCCATAGCGTAGGGTGTGATTCAGCCGAAAATAGATGTCTCTGGTGAAATTAATTGCACGCTGACCTCTTTTGGCTATGCTGACCTCATTGGCTAAATGGGAGTCTAAAGAGTTCATTCGATGCAGAAAACTCCATTGTCCGGTTCCACAGGCCCTGTTCGCTGTCAGTAGAGAGAAATAGATATGGTTGGGTGCAATTTATTTCATCCTATTCCAATGTCTAAAGTATATTAGATGAATCACATTCTATAATTGACTAATTCCATGAGTAAAGCCATGCTATTGCCTTATATAACAGTAGGAGAGGTTTAAACATTAGAGCTTGGGACGTTGCAAGGATAGAGGAGTGCTCAGAGCATGCTCTGATCTTTTGAAGGCTGGTTTCCTGAGGAAATAGGGCTTATACAATTACATTAACTGTCAATTCCAATGAATTTTGAATGCTAGCCAGTTTCAACAAAGTTGTGCAAAATAAAGACCTCAAAGACATTCATTTGCTACGGTTTTCCTTTTAAGGCAAGGAAGGTGGCTGAGTAAAGAAATGGAGAACAAGACTAAAATCCCACTGAAAAAGAAAGGCTGAAGAGTGAGCTCAAACACAAAAGCAGACACTGCAGAATCCTCCCTTGAGAAAACCACAGGAAAAGAGACTTCCCATACAGTTCTTTGCTCAGATTGGTTATATCACTGTTGTAATCTATTTTATCATCATCTGGAAACTGCCAGACAATGTGTCTATCTTGGAAAAAATAAAATGCCCTGGACTTACACAATGTCAGAAAGAAAACACCCAACCTGGGACTCAAGTGTCGTCTGGAGATAGCCTGTGTTCGAGTGAAATCAGAGGAAGTTTGACTCTGAATTCAGTAAATCCTTATTTCACACCTTGCAGCCTTGTTTTAAAGAGGAAAGCTACAGGCAGGGCACACTCAAAGCATTCAGTAGCTTATCCAAGCCAGCAAGAAATCCTTAAGTCAGAATGACTGACCATCTCTGACACCTGCTACTTCTGCATAAGATACCTTTGTATTGCGGATGAAGGTGTCTGTTTTGCGACCCACTAGGATGTACTGAAAACATGCAGCCTGTGATAAAATGTAGGCTGTTTCTCAAGTTTTGTCTTCGTTTTATACTTGAGAGAGACCACAGGATTTACCTTTTTTAAATATTGTCACCTACTTTCACAGGACTCCAGTGTTTTGCAAGTCTGTTTTTCATTCCTGTGTGTAATAGGAAAAGGCAAAGCATTTTGGCCACACTGATTTTGCTTTCATGAGAAAAAGTGTGCCAGCACCCTCCATAGCCAGGCAGCTGGGCCTGAGCCCTGAAGGGAGGATATTTCACTGCTCATTGCCAAACTGAGTGTGATAGCCCTAAAAGCGCATAAGGTCATTTAATTTAAAACTCCGTGAACTGGAGTTCTATTCCCCTGCAAACCATTGTGAGGCCTAAAGGTCTAGGATTTTGTCAAAGCTACCATTCTGCCTCAGAAAACAAATTTCAAAATTTCCCCTCATAATTCCTTCCCATTTAGGGGATTGTTCTCCTTCCACAATTCCCTCTGCCCAGGTGCTATTAGCGAAACCCCCAGAATTTTCCCTCAGGCAATGGCCTGACCAGCCGCTGATCTACTGCTGGAGCAGAGCCACTTCCAGGGCCGCCGTTTGCTTCCTGATTTCTCTCCTTGCTCGAAGACACCTCTGCAGTCCATCACCTGTGATGTAGGGTTCTCCTCCTCTTAGAGCCGTGGGGCTGGCACAGGGGTAACGCCACAGCCTGAGTCTCCCCCTGCCCATTTGCTCCCCACACATCCGCACAACGGGAAGAAGAGAAGATCTGCAGAGATGGCTCTTCTCCGTCATCTCCCTGCCCTGTGAAACAAACTGTGGATCTAGAAGTATATGCCCTTGTGGGGAATGTGGCCTGGATCACAATCTGGCATGTAGGATTCCTAACCTACTTTCCTCCCATGCACCTGCTGTTGTGGCTTCTCAGCTGACGTTTTTCAATCACTGTTCGACAGAAGAAATTGGGGCAATTGTCACAGAAGAACATTCATTGTGCGCCTGCTGCTGCGTGGACATTTCTGCTGGTGTTCCTGCCGCCGGTAGAAATGTTGGCAAACTTCGACCTTCTCCCTGATCAAAGCCGGAAAGTGCAAGCAAAGCAATGAAATCCACACCTCCTGTTCAGTTTTGTTAACAAATACAAGTAGTGACTCTTGGCTGGTTCCTGGATTCTTTAATAGGATTATTATTCATTCATGCTGGCCTCAGTGAAATTTAGGATATAAGTATTAATCTTAAATTGCAATGAGAATTGTAATAACAAGAAAGCTTGTTATTACAAGGCACACGGGCCACACAGAAAGAATATTCGGCCCTGGCCCTCCCAAAATAAATCAGATCTAACTCCTCCTGGAGTGAGAGAGGAGTACAACCCTAATTTTGACTGTACCTTCCAAGAAATAATAAACCTCTATAAACAGCCATGCGAAACACTTTTAACTCTTCCTTGACCAAAATTGGCTGTCTGGCTCCAGTAAGGGATGAAAGGAGCACAGTTAGGACCTAGATTCATCCTGCTTAGCTTTCGGCCTTTGAGGCAGTGAAGTCAGGGTTGTTTTCACCCCAAGCTCCTGCTTTCCGCGGTGGAGGCAGCATGCAACCTACTGCCTCCCCACACGGTCCCTCCCTCCAGTAGCAGAGGAGGCAGTGAATGATCATCTCCCACACCCTGCCCATGTCCACCATGAAAAGAGATTATCAACAGCTCTCGCCAGCCAGCAATGAATGGTTCACTTCTGCATGCCTGCCTTCTTGCCATTCTAGTTTTCACCCCAGATTAGGGACCCACCTCACTGATTTCCTTTTAGAAGCAGCTTTACTCTATTCATCTCCAGATTGCATCTTCTTGTACCATTAACAGGATCTAAAAGATATATAACCTCCACCTTCCCAAGAGTAAATCCACTCCCAGGATGCTCAGCTGCAAAGAGAGCCTTTTTTTTCTGTCCATAACTGTGCACTCTTCCAGCCTGTTTGAGGTCCTAGTAGGTTTGGCATCCTTGTGGACTAGTTATCTAACTGGATTTCAGGAAAGGATTTCCCAAGGACTTTTTATGAAGAAGGAGCTTGGTAGCCAAAATGTCTTTCTCTAGAATAGTTTTCACCAATTAGTGTGCTTCATCCAAAGAGTAAAGAATGAATAGGGACACCTTCATCTTGCCTTATATAAGATGTGGCCATATGTAAGAAGAGAGGACAAAGTTTGCACAGGTTTAGAAAGACGTGAGTGTCCTAAATTCACTAGGAATTGTTGAGATTATTCATGTTGGCCCTTCCTCTACTCTATCATCATGTCTGAGATTTGGCACCACGGAGCAACTCCTTGCAAGGAGTCACAGACACGTGGTTTGCTTTGTCCTACAACTCAGCCAGACCCTTCATCTGCTGCCAGGCATGCTGATTCAGAACAGTAGTATCATTCAAGAGACTCTAAATAGGGCCTGTGTCTTCCCTTGCCTTCATTAGGAAGGAATTCCCCCCTTGTTCTGTCAGACCATGAAGCATTCTGACAGAGGTATTGAGGACCAGGCTGGGCAGCCTGCGAATTCAGTCCTGTGGGTGATCAGATGGCTGAAATGCCATTTATTGTCAGCACAGAGAAGAATAAAGACAGATCCAGCCTTAGAAAAAGCTGTTTCCCGCATCACGCTGAGCAGAAGGTGCCAGACCACAGGTGGCAAGGTCCCCGGGGTGTCCTAGAGCAATTGGCGACTGGAGCCATGGCAGGCCGTCAAACAGTGGCTTTACACAGAACACTGTCGCATCTCTTCTTTCATAATTTGTGCTAAGTGCCTCTCTAAATTTTGAGTTAAGCAGTTGTTGCCATAGCGATGGCCATTTAGAGAGAGAGAAAGCCACAAGTGTGTTGGGATGTGAGGTTCTGGCTGTTCACATAAATATATATATATGCATGTACATACACTGCTGGGGAGCTGCATGAAAGGAGCCAAGCAAACAGTTTATACCAGATCTGAGGGATGGACGGAGGATATGGAAAAAGGTGCAGCTTGCTGCAGGCTGGAGGTGTTTGTTCCAGGATTGTTTGTTCCAGGATATACCTTCACCCACAAAGAGCTGGGTCCAAAATACAAACGAGCCTGAGCAGTGACTGACATATTTGGTTTCTTACCAGTAGAAGTCACTCCCTTACTCAGGACAAGGCATGTTTCTTACTGCCTTTGTGGGATACATCTTTGCAGAAACAGAAAAAAATGGCTTTTATGGGTTTATTTTTATTAAATAAGAAAAAAACCCAAACCCTTACTGCTAGCTCTTTAGCAGGAAATCCTTTTCAGCAATCTAGTCCCAGTGTTTATACCAGTTTATTTGCCAGGGCACAGGCTGCCAAAAAGTCAATAAATAATGCAGGTATTGTATTACCTCATCTTAGGGCCTCTTCTAAGATTTTTCTGCACTCCTAGAACTAGCATTTCTGGTGTTCACAGAAAGATGGAGTCAGAACTCCTGGGTTTTATTCCTCGCTTTACACCACCTTTCTGTGGGGTGAGAAAACTCTATGACCCTAAATACCCACAGCCAGGGCAAGATCCTGCCCACATACCTGAGCACATTTCCCTGGGGATTTTGGCAGAGTTTGATCTTCCTCTGACTAAATTTGGTTAATAAGTGGAGTTAGGTCTCCCCTTGATCTGCAAATGCAGGCAGTGCCTGAAGATAAGTGCTTTGGGAATTCTCAGCCTGAGAGTGAGTTTTAGGTGCCCGAAGCACTAACTGATGCAGAAGAGCAGGCAGTTTGCATCACTGGCTGGGATCTAAATTCTGTCAAAGTCCCAAATTAGACTGATTGTGAATGGCCTTTTTAAAGTCCATAAATCCATTGCAGGTCATCCAAGTTTGAAAAATGTAGCCATAAACTTACTATGGCATAACTTGTCTGTCCATGAGCCCAGACAGGGTCATGGATCAGAATTAAACATTACTGGGTTCCTGTAAGAATGCGCGATTTAAAATTTGAGAATAATTTGGGGCCCAAAAGAGGGAAATAAATCTGAGTATTTTCTAAGTATAGCTCTATACTGTTGCTTGTTTCTCAGCAAATACAAACTGCCAGCTCCTCTTCCCTATAGGTGACTTTACCTGCTTCTAAGGCCAAGCCGAGTGAATGGCAGGTAGGAGAGACTGAGGATACTGTTTTCATCAAGTTCCCAGTGGTATTTTCTGGCAGAGGCAAGGCAGTGTCACACCTTTCTTTGCAGACTGGAAAATAAAAACGCAAAGAGGATCTCTAAGTCAGCAAAACCTATAGGTTTCAGTAGTTTACTGATTTACAACAGCTGCAAATCAAGTTCAGTAAAATTTTAAGAATAATCCAGTTCCCATAGACAGCTGAGGGTAGCTTTTGTTTCCAGTAAACTTCTGTGACATTTGTGATTAAAATGATAATGGCAGTAAGCACAATTCACAATCAATTATGTTTTATTAATGGCTTTTTAATACATGCCACAGCCCAGTAATCATGAAGCTGTTCAACAGCGTTGTTCTAAAATCAGCTAATAGCAGGATGTAATTTGCAGCCGTCTCTGCTCACTTACAAAACACTTGCTCCGTTAATTGTGATTTCACACTCCGCTGAATGCTGTAGCCTGGAGGTAACATTCATGTGATGGAAGAGTTACCAGTCTGGGCTCTGGGAGAGGGGGGCGAAAGGATCGTTTCAAGAGAGACTACTGTTGTTAAATTTTTAATCCTTTTATGTTAAAAAAAAAAAAAAAAANAACGTTTGTTAAATTTTTAATTTTTTTATTTAAAAAAAAAAAAAAAAAAAAAACCTCAGCAGCAAAAAGCTACAATGCCCTGCTAAAAAATTATTTCCCTTCTTCGTAAACCTGAACAGCCTTTTCTTGTTTTGATCCCTCTCTATTGCTTTGTGTTGTTACCAAGAACACAACAAAGCCTATGACCGGCAGGTGAGACCCTGTTCGTGTAATTGGGTACCTGCCTTCATCTCACATTGTAGACACTAGGTGAACTAGTCTGCCTAAAGCAAGTGCCTAAATTTTCATTAGCAAGATTTTTGTGCCTTTGGAGGTCTCCAGAGACACCTTGTGTCTTTCTTAAATCAGAACAGGCAGGAGATTCTCCCGGGGGGAGGTCAAAGGTGCCTAAAATGTTGCCATATGTTAAGTATGCAAGTTAGGCAGATTGAATCTCATCAGTAAATGGTCAGTGGTGATGAGACACAGTTCAGCACTGAACAGCCATGGGCAAGGCAACAGCTCCTGCTCTGAAGCGCCTCCAGTGCGTATGTCAGAGAGAGAAACATTGCCTTGTTTGACAAATGATAGAAACTATTTTAACTTGGAAAATTCCCATCTGAGTGTTTTGTACGGCTGTGGGAAGCTGGGAGATACAGCTCAGACCGGACAGGGATGGGAGCACCAACCTGGTAAGACTTTTATTTGATTTGTGAATAAGTCAAAGGGGGGGTGAGAAGGAGCTATGCAGGAGCTTTGCCCACTGCTGTCCATTGTCTTTGCTATTCCAGTTTCTCTTATCCCGAACAGTGATGTGGAGGGCACCAGGCCAGGTTTGAATGCTACTACTTAGGGCTCCAGGCCAGGATTAGGTCACATTTGGGCAGATTAGGTGGTAGCAGAAGTCATAGAATCATAGAATCATAGAATAGTTTGGGTTGGAAGGGACCTTTAAAGGTCATCTAGTGCACCCCCCCTGCAATGAGCAGAGACATCTTCAACTAGATCAGGTTGCTCAGAGCACCGTCCAACCTGGTCTTGAATGTTTCCAGGGATGGGGCATCTACCACCTCTCTGGGCAAACTGGGCCAGTGTTTCACCGCCCTCATTGCAGAAAATGTCTTCCTTATACCTAGTCTAAATCCACCCTCTTTTAGTTTAAAGCCATTACCTTTTGTCCTGTCGCAACAGGCCCCACAAAAAAGTCTTTACCCGTCTTTCTTATAAGCTATTGAAAAGCTTATATTTCGGTATAAGCTTTTCAGTACTGAAAGACCACAATAAGGTCTCCGTGGGGGGGTCTCTTCTCCAGGATGAACAACCCCAACTCCCTCAGCCTGTCCTCACAGGAGAGGTATTCCATACCTCTGATCATTTTTGTGGCCCTCCTCTGGACCCACTCCAACAGGTCTGTGTCTTTCCTGTGCTGAGGGCCTCAAAGCTGGACACAGTCCTCCAGGTAGGGTCTCACCAGAGCAGAGCAGAGGGGCAGAATCACCTCAATCTGCTGGTCATGCTTCTTGTGATGCAGCCCAGGCTGCGGTTGGCTTTCTGGGCTGTGAGCGCACATTGTCAGCTCATGTCTAGCTTTCAATCCACCAGTAACCCCAAGCCCTTCTTGGTGGGGCTGCTTTCAATCCCTTCATCACCCAGCCTGCATTGATACTGGGGGTTGCCCCGACCCAGGTGCAGGACCCTGCACTTGGCCTTGTTGAACCTCACAAGGTTCACACAGGCCCACTTCTGGAGCTTGTCTAGGTCCCTCTGAATGGCATCCCATCCGTCAGGTGTGCCAACTGCACCACTCAGCTTGCTGTCTTCAAGTCATCCCACATGCAGATGAAGAAGAGAAAGGATGCACACTTAGCCGCTCTGCAAGGTCTGTATGACTCCAAGGCCGGCTGTGCTGGCAGACAAATTGAATCAACAGAAGCAATAGTGAGAAAGGACTCTCTGCCCTCCACATATGCAGAGGCTCAGCCATATTTTGGCCCTGTTGCCGCAATGTGAGGGAAATGTTTTGGCAGAGGAGTGATGAGAGTGGAATCTGGCAGCTCGCGCTGATGCCATTCAGAGGGAGCCAAGAATGCACAGGCAGAGCACCTTGGCTGGAGCAGGGGCAGAAACTCACAGAGAAATCTGGGCCCAAGAAAAATCCTACAGATGTTGCAAAGACCTGAAAAGTGATTATTAGCACAAGACAGAATTGAGGGCAGAAAAAGTAGATGCTTAAGAATCAAGTAAGAGGGAAAGGCTAAGTACTTGTCCAAATACCAAATGCACAGATACTCCTTGGGGGACTATACTTAGGTTGATGTTAACTTCACTCAGCTGAGCTTCACTTGCATTAAGCACAAGTGTTAAAGCTCCTCTTAGCTAAAAGTTTCATCCCAGGACATGATGCTGAAATGCCACAGTTCATTTTGTGCAGGACAACTCTACACTTATGCCATTACCTCTCTCACCCAGCCTTTGACATTGCTGAGCTTAGCCTGGCAATGGCGTCCCTGCATGACCTAGCAGGAATAATTGCTGTGACATCCACAGGTCACAGAATTCAGCTGCTCCTTTGTCCCCAAAGACTTTATACTCCCACTTTTCCTATTCCATGTCTTTCTGGGACCACACAGGGACGCTGAGACTAAAGTCGAGTAACACGCAATCAATAAGCAGACAGCACTTGTCTGTTCGTTGCTGTCTCTGCTGGTGTGTTTTCAGCTGTCGCCAATGCCTGGAAGAAATAAGCAGATGGATAAAAAGCAGTAGGATACAGCTCAATCCAAAAAAGACAGACGGGAAGATGGTGGGACTTTCAAAGGTCTAACCCTGCATTACATCAAGATCATTACACCACAAATTGTCCAGATGGTGCAAAGCCTCAGGCTTATGGCAGGACTTCTCAATACACTTGAATATACTTATTGTCAAAGTAGGGAAGAAACTCTAACAAGTTAGGAGACTGCATGGCCTGACCCAGATCTCTAGCTCTGGTGGTATGCTCATTGCAGCTCTCTCTCCTGAGACCAAACGTACTATAGAAGGAGTCCGTACCAAACATGCTCATTGATGTAACAAGTAGCAAAGACCCATATTTCCACACCCACTAGTGTCCAGTAATCTCCAGGGGCTCCTTGTTCCTCATCAGGTTAAATTAATAGGTCTTGTTCTAATCTATAGACTCCTTTAATATCTAGAAACTTCAAGAGTATCACGACAGAGACATCTGTTTTCCTGTGTGATTAATATTTTAAATTCTTTTTTTGAAACAGGATGAAAATATCATAGATCTCTGAGGAAACGGTTGGGCATCTGTTTTATGTTGACACTGTAGAAAACATAAAGCATGACTTGTTGATGCTGACACAGTACGAACAGTAGTGCGGTGTTCTGATTTTTTTTCTTATTCTAAAGTAAGTTTTTATTTTAAGAGGAATTGTCTCCTTCTACAATGGCATATCTTGTTTTATATATCATTCTTTACATTGAAATTGCCACTAAAGTTTTAAGGTTCTTTGAACTCTTCTACAGTATGCTATGCATGGGATGAACATCTATGGCTTGGAGTCTCATGCTGCTTTCAGTGGTAATTGTATTAATTAGTGTTTTTCATGTATGAATTTCCAAGTTGAAATGAAAGGCACAAATTCACCTAGCTGTAGAGCCATTTCTGAAATTTTTCCCAAAGAAATAAAAAAAATAAAATCTGAGATACAACAGCCAGCAATTCAAACTTAAAACACTTTGATTCATTTTCACCAAATTTATGTATCAGCACCTGATTAACATTTCATGAAGGAAATTTCTTCATTTCCATGGAAGAAATTTACTTGTTTTCTCTAACTCACCGCATTTGCTGCAACTTTTTAGTGTTTTTTTAGCTCCTGATTTAAGATATCAGATTTCAGCCAGCCATAATCAAGATGTCAGCAATTTGTGTACCTGGCACCTATCTGTCACCATAAGGCTTGGGTTCCTTTACAAATATTTTTCTTCCAGAGGTGATGGCATCTCTAATTATAATTGGTAAGGAGCCTCAAGCTTGTCCATCACTTTTTTTCCAGCAAAGGGAGACATCTTATCTTTCAGTGCAGTTCTCATCAGGCATTAAGGTCAAGTTCTGGCAAAACACATATAAATGTGCCAAATGAGTTGGATTAGCAAGGCTACTGTGCAAGTTATCCGTGATCTCTGAGAGAAAGGAATCATGGCATTTAACTTATTATCTCGGTCTTGAAAGATGTGCCAGAATTTTGAGCCAAAATTGGAATTGTTTTAGAAATCTGCTTCCCGAGCATAAGATTTGTAGGGCACAGCAAGGGCTTGGGGAAAGATATGTCTCTGATGAGGTGTCTTTGGAGATGGATATATTGATAGAACTATCAACTTCAATGTTGTAACGTGCCACGAGTACAATTGTGAGGAACCTCCCCTGTGACCTTCCACTAAACACAGGCTTTTTCCAAAGAAAGTTTAGTAAGGGTGGTAGGTGATATCAAGTTGACATATGGCTCCAGGCACCACAATATCACATTATAGTCCTGAATAATGCAGTAAAAATCCATTACTGCCAAGCAGGGGCCACCCACAATAAAGCTAAACATACTCTTCCCCAGCACCCACGTCAGCTCCTGTTGCATCCTTTCTCGGGAAACTGGGTACACAGATGAGCCCTGCAAAATACTGCAAAAAGGGGAACAAACGTGGGGGATTTTATGATAGCACAGGGTAGGGATGAGGGGAAAACTTTCCAGAGTTTTAGCCCAGTCATGTAGGTTGTCCCACTTGCTAGTTAATGGTGTTAAAAAATAGCTAGGAGATCTGAGATGCCTCAGCTCTCAATAAAGTTTCCCATTCCATCCTTATAAGCAGAAAACTGGGAAGTCTACAGCTGTTGGATAAACTGCCAATGCCAACCATTGGTGCTGATATGTTGGAAGGTGTCAACAAAATGTCATTGATGTATATACACCTTTTATACCCCTTTTATAAGTCATCTGGCTAAATGAAAGATTCAACTGCAGTTCTTTTCAGAGCTTGACACCTAGAAAAATAGACCGATGAGAGATTTAGCCTATTAAAAATTCACCCCTGAACTGATACCACAAGGGGAGCTACTCTGTGAGCTGAAAGCAGAAAGCCTGCAGAAGACCAGAGCTGTCATGTGAATATAGCTCTGGAAGAAAGCCATGAAAGACAGATTTAGTTTCTGAACAATATCAGTGGGATACCAAATGTGGAAAACCCAGACATCCTCTTTCTCATTCTTGTTGCTTTCACAAAACCGAGAATGTGCACATCCTTAGTAAATAAGCAAACTCGCACCAAGAAATACTGGATTTGTACAAACAACTTTTTAGAGGCACAGAAATAGTCCACTAAAACTGATTGTTCAGATCAAGAGACAAGGGTATTTTCAACAAGAGCAGCACAGCTGCCTTTTAACACAAGTGAGTTGTTTTTACTGAAGGAAGTGCTGACAGTGTCCCCCAAGAGCAGATGTAGCTCTCCCCTGTGGATCTTCGCTGGTGGAAAGAGAAGGGGCTCCGGAGTGCTGAGTGACGTTGTTTCACAAGCCAAGTGCTGCTGGATCATAGAATCATAAAAATCGTAGAATAATTTGGGTTAGAAGGGACCTTTAAACATCACCTAGTCCAACACCCCTGCCACCTTCAACTACATCAGATTCTTCAGAGCCCCATCCAACCTGACCTTAAATGTTTCCAGGGATGGGGCATCTGCCACTCCTCTGGGTAACCTGTGCTGGTGTTTCACCACCCTCATTGAATAATTCACATAAAAAAGTGCTGGCAGAAGCTTCCTGATCCAGACATGGAAACCTTTCTCCTTGTTCCTGTTTCTGTTTATTTTTCATTTCGATATTTGAATCACTCCTACACCTAGTTCTGCGTCTATTTCCACCAGGGGTCCAAAGCCTATAGAGATGGAGTGTACATATTTTTATTATTAACAGAACACCTAGAACAATATAACCCTGCTTGTAGCTGGAGTTAAAACATTAAATACAAATGAAAAATGGAAGATTTGCAACTTGATCAACAGGTACTTCTTTTTGAAACATCCTAGAAAAATGCTTTTAGTAGAAGCCAAATTGGTTCTATTTGTTCAAATTATAGTTCAAATTGCTCAAATAAGTTCAAATTGCAAATTTGGCAAAGCCAAATTCACGTGGTTAGTGTAGTGAAATCACTTTGTGTAGGAAATTGCAAACCTCGACCCTGGCGTGCTATCTTCACCACAGTTAAGGGGTGTAATATGGCCTGTGTTAGCCTGGAATAGGTAAAAAAATGTTTGTATATATAGTCATGAGTTATGCAAGCTGCAGAGAAAGCATGTGGGAGGTGCATGCCAGAGTGAACAGGAGAGAAACTGAGTTGCTAGCCCATCTTTGCGAGCCACTTTAAAATAACCTCCCTTCTTCACATCAAGCTGTCTCTTCAGTGTCACCATAGTGATGCTGCTCACCAGCCACCCAAATCTGCCTCGCAGCTTCCTTCAGGAGTCCCACCACTGAGAGGCGGTTGCTCCTGGAAGCATCCCTCCCTCACAGCCCTGAAGGGGAAACCTCCTCTGACAAACCAGCCTTTGCATTAATGCCTCCACTCACAACCTGTGCACGGCACCCTTGCTCCTCGGCAGGACACCGCGATGTCACTACACGGGTAGCAGTGCACAGGAGTCTACAGGAGAGAGGCACATTTGACACCCAAAGCTGTGTTTTTAGTAACCATCTCCCATTTATAAACAAAGGACTTGAACATGTAAAATAGGATGATCATGTTTTCCTGGGAAGCAGAACTCTGCATGCGTGGTGTCTCCCTACAGTTTCAAAGACTCTGTGAAAACTCAGAGCTTCACAGGGATTGCCAAGTGGGGAGGTTAGGATGGTTGGTGTAGGTGGGTGGCCCCCACCCATGGGCACCACTTACCAAGTAGAGTGTCCCCAGATAGAGTGGGAACATAGGACTGAGTCATCACCAACCCGGGTGGGGTTCCCACCATCTCCTCTCTTCATATCCCGGGACACCCTCAGACCAGTACTCCCAACACAAAACAGCAAGGAAGAAGCAGAGAAATGGTCATGTCTATTCCCAATCCTCACCTTGTCCAATCACTCCTTGAATTCTGCTGGGACTGATCCTCTACTGTACCATGACTGATTTTGGTTTCCCTCAGCTGGGCCACTGTAACAAGCTTAAGTGATAAAATACAGAAATCCTCTGCATTCTTTGCAGGGAAAACCAATTCTCTCTATAGCATCATTCATTTTACATATACACATTTTATGTGCAATGTCAAATAATTTTCAGTGCCTTTCTAGCCTTTATTGATGACATATCAGAGACACATAGATCGCTAAGATACAGATGTGATGCAAGGTGGAGGGTGATGTCGTTTGCAGAAACCAGCAGCTTTGAAGGAGTCAGGGGGATGAGAACAGCCTCCTTGCTGTTCAGGGTAAATCCACTGTAGGTCTAGGTATGTTCTGGGTAGGTTTTAGAAAACCTTATAGAGGACCTCATTACAAGCCTTTTCTTTGGCAAAGTTAGTCATTCTTGGTAGTGTTGAAGGGCTGTTGAAAACAGGCTGGTTTTAATGTGACCTTATAAAAGACTCACATAAAAGGTAGAAGGAGCAATGGGAAACAAGGGAGGTTCATTGTTAAGGTATCAGGGGAGCACTGGAAAAGATCAAAGTTTGGTTCTTGGCTGTGCTGATGACCTTAGGTAAATCATTCAGGATCAGGCTTGGAAGAGAGACCAGCTTGCTTAGGAAGTTTTTCAGAGTCAGTGCCTCAGTGGGAACCAGGGGGTGCAGGGCACGGTTGAAAGCATGTTCTTCAATTCCTAAAGGGAAGCAGAGACCTTTTCAAAGTTGGATAGTGATTGTGAGGGCCAAGCAGATCAAAATCTGAACTTAGACTCTTCTGAGAATCTCATTTCATCTTTCTGCGCCTCTTTTTCCCCAAGCGTAAAGCAGGGAAAATAAATATTTTACCAGTGTTGTAAGGATAAATGTATGAATATTTGCTGAGATACAGCGGTGACAGAAGCTACAGAAATAAATTGGATAGATATTGCATTAAAAAAAAATCCCAAGTCCTGTTTTAATCCAAAAGGTGGCTTAGTGATGAGAACAATGGAAGTCAGTCCAACTGAATTATTAACCACACAAACATTTATGTGAAAAATGTCGCCTTTTTTCCTGATAATTATTTGCAATGGGATAGTAACACCATTTTATATGCCCTGTATGTGCTTGACTAATATTTGGTAAATTGTAGTTTTAAGTCTGACACAGAAAGTACTACTGAATACAGTTACTTCATTACTGCTGCTAACATTACCGGAAAATATATTTTCTTGACCTGCTTAATAAACCACACGTGAACAGCAAACTAGCTTACTTATGGATCACTGAGAGATGATGAAGCTTTATTTCCATTGACGTATCACTTATTTCTGAGTGGAAAGTTCTGCTGAGGCAGCCTGCAGCTCAGACTACACACGTTACTAGGACTGCAGAGAAAGACCTTTAACAGTGCATCTGACACATTACTGATTTACGAGAGAACAACGGTGGACTAAATATGAATAAAATGCTATCCTTTCACGCAATTTGGTAGAGCAACATTGAAATTTAACTGGGATAAACCACTGCTTTGCAATAAGCGTGCTCATCCATCATTCAGTGTTAAATATTAATTGTTGCTTATTCCAATTTCTTTGTGCTAAGTGTTTCTAAATTATAAATAACCCTGCAACTCTAATAATAGCATACACTCTGTTAAGGAAAAGGTAAGTACAGAAATAAATTATTGAAGCGATCCATTTAAATACTACCACAATTGATTTACCTGATGATTTGGAAATCAAGGCAGCCACTGCCATATTTGAAGAGATATTGACATGGAGCCTACGGACAACTCATGCATCTTCGTTGCACGAGTAGACTTTGTGTATGCGTATTTACTTACAGAATTGTTACAACATGATCTTCACTCTAAGGCTTGATTTTTCTCCTTTTAAGGTCATTGGCAAAATGTCTTGACCTTAGTGAGAGTAAAATCATATCCTAAGTACATACATCACTGCTGTGTTCTCCCCTTGATCTGAGCACTGAACTGTGATTAACATTAAAGAGAGCAAGTCCAGCCATGAGCATTTTCATGCCTTAAGAAAGCATCAAGTACAAAGCTCCCCCTTGCTATGTCTTTTTTTTTTCTCTTTCATCTCCTTTTTTTTTTTTTTACTTAATTTACTTGCAAGAGAATCTTTTGTGCCTTAAAGATGGATGATTTTGTGATTAAGGCATTTGATGGAGAGGCAGGTTCAATTTCCAGGACTTCTACATAATAACTAGCCTTGGTAGGTCACTTAGTAAAGTGCCTTGCAGAACTGCAGTGCTAAGAACTAAACGGACAATAGATCATTCTCTGTTGGTGATGCCAACCAGCATGAAATGGCTGAAAACACTGTGACCACATCAAAACTGGTCATTGGGAATAATCTCTGTTCTCTGCTTCTCCATGAACCATGCCCAGGCACTGTTTAATGGAACACTACTAGGGAGCATCTTAACAGCTGAATGATATGACATGGACTTGATTGCTTTTCTATTATAGACACAGCCTTCAGTTCTCACCTGGTATAACAGGGCTTCTGTCGTGTTTCAAACATTTGTCACAACCCAAAAATAGACGTAAAGCCCCAAGAGGTTTCTCTCATCCTCTCATTGCCTGCACCGGGTGAGAAGGCTAGTAAAAGAAGGCAGGGTGGGTGGACTTCAGCAAGAGACTTTGCATCTGAAGGCTGAATGCTGAGTTCAGCAAAAATCAACAGCAAGGAGATAACACTGTGACAGTGCTATAGCTGAAAAAATAGTAAGTATATTGCAATCAACAAAAAAAAAGAAAAAATTATTAAGGGAAGGCTGGAAGCAGCCGGAGCCACAGTGAATAAGAATACATAAGACTCCAAGTCCAGAAAAGAGAGGATAGAATAAGAGGAGGTGGTATGGGAAAAATGCCAGAAGTGGTCTCTGTCCTTGTGAAATGTAAAACATCACTGAGCAGTGGTCTACATCAGATATATCACCCCATATGTCTGTGGTCTTTGTGCATGGCTGTCATAGTAGATGCATAGCCTGTAATCAGTTATGAAGCAAATCGAGAAAGGTTCTTCAGCAGAACACAAGACAAATTTATTTCTTACTTTCTATGCTATCCAGCAATCTTTAACACTGCTCTCAAATGTTTTATTGATAAAAGTTTTATAACAGCTCACATCTGCTTTTGCCTTTTCTAATTCCTTCCATCTCTTCTTTAGAGATCCAGTGGGAAGACTTGTTGGCTTGTTCTTCACTGGTTTGTGGGACAGCACTTCAAATTTGGCAACGGATCAGAAGGACTGAAGACCACTTTTGTTCCTACCAATGTTTCTTAGAGCTGCTAAAACAGGACCAATGAAGATGTTCACCAGACTCCAAGTCCTTGCGTTAGCTTTATTTTCCAAAGGAGTTTTCCTATCCCTAAGTGACCACAGCTTTGTAAGGAAGGAAATTAAGATAGAAGGAGACCTGGTCTTAGGTGGCTTATTCCCAGTCAACGAAAAAGGCACCGGGATAGAAGAATGTGGGAGAATCAATGAAGACCGAGGCATCCAGCGCTTGGAGGCCATGTTGTTTGCCATTGACGAAATCAATAAAGACAACTACTTGCTGCCTGGTATTAAGCTCGGAGTTCACATCTTGGACACATGTTCCAGGGATACATATGCCTTAGAACAGTCTTTGGAATTTGTCAGGGCATCTTTGACTAAAGTGGATGAAACAGAGTATATGTGCCCCGATGGCTCATATGCCATTCAAGAGAATTTGCCATTACTCATTGCAGGAGTCATAGGCGGTTCCTATAGCAGCGTCTCCATACAGGTAAGTCACAGAAGCCCCATCAGGTGAGAATCATTAATCTGCAATTCCTGTGAGAGAACCACTGCTTACATAAGTTGGTCAATAAAGCAAGTTTTAGCTCAATCACTTTACCCTAGGGGTCAATCTAGCATATAACTTTTTACCGAATTTATATTAGTTTGATTCACTCTTTAAAACACTTCTTGTAGTTTAAACCTCTGGCAGCTGTCCACTTCCTCTAATTATGGTGTATCCTGAGGGCATATGAAGTTTCCAGAAGTCTTAGCATTTATTTTGAACTTTGGATTTCATGAGACTTTTACAACCGTAAATTCAGATCTCTGCTTTCACATCAATAATAAATTATATCACATATATTCTGAATATATATATATGCCTGTCATACTGCCTGTACATAACATTTGTCATTTAAACCATAGACATTTAAAATGAAAGAAGAAATCCTTGTCTTACTTCCAAACTGAAATAAAGTAAAAATGGCAGACTAGCCAGAAACTTAAATTATACCTGACCAAACAATTGCAGGCTTTTAGTGTCTAATTAAGCACACAGAAGCCAATTAAAATTATTCTGCTGACTTCAGTCAGTTATTTGAGTGAGGTTTTTTTTCTGAATGTATTCTAAATTTGCTGTCTTTCCTTTTGTTTCTATATATAGTTCATACTAAGACAGTTTTTGCCAGGAAAGGTTGCCAGGAAGAGTGCAGTGTAAGCGCTGTCACAAGTCCAGCACAGAAGACAGATCCACTCGGCACATCTTGCTCCCTCCTTCTGGCACATTGTAAATGCAGCTTTTGGGTTTACAACATTGGTCTCAAATAGGGTCTCAGTAGGGTGTTAGAGAGTATTTAATGACTTGCAGAGGTCTAGAATTGCAGATGGGTTAAATGCTCCATGTATCCTTTCAGCTATGGTTTCATTGCATGCTTGGCTTCAGTTTCAAGGGCTAAATATCATATTGATTCCTTTTGGTCTTGGCTTCCCATTTTTTATAAATTTATGATAAAACTTTAACTCCTTGGCATTTGTTTTCCATGAAATGAATGTGAAGAACATATATGCCCTCTTTTTTAGCAGAAGTTCTTTATTTCTCCTCTCCATGGTAGGTACTCCTGTGGTAGTGCAGCCTTGGATATTCTGAAGTTCCCCACCACTGCCAATGTGCACTACCCACAAGCAAAAATGTCCCCTAGCTTCACTGAAGCTGCCAAATGTACACATATGTCATTTTTGGAGGTTAAATTAAATAAGCCAGTCCACATCACTCATAACCACAAGTGATTGGTGTCTTAAGCCCAGATTCAGGTAGTCTAAGACACTGCATCTAGTATTTCCTAATGGTCAGATGTAGGTTTCCAAAGGCACCAAGCCTTGACAGTGCTAGACATGACTGAAACAGGCCACTGTACTCTTATCAGCAATATGATTTTTCCAGACTCAGTACAGGCCCTAATAACTACATTAGTGTCTAGGGAGAAAAATGTTCTTCTGTACTACGGACCATCGCAGCAGTGACAGAAAGCTCAGGGAGCTCCATTTACCTGTTTCATAAACAGGCCAAGAGTTCATTCAACATTCATGTCAGTCACAATTACACTGGGGAACTGGCTTCTGCGCTTGACAAGTCATTAAATCCCATCAGCTTGGGAGCAAGTCCAGTTTCCATCAGACGTGCATGAGCACAGAAGCATTTCAACAAATTGCATTTTATTCCCTTTTTTTGTTTCAGTGTGTGGCTTGTCTGTGTAATCATAGTGGGGAATATATGGGCAAATGGTTACCCATACCACAGGAGAATAGCTTCTGCAGAGCAGAACCTTAGTCATCTCTCATACTAGGAGTTGTTTTGTCCCACTGTGGACCAGCTAGTGCAGCAGGGATGTATCCTTCACCAGGAAGGGTCTGATCACTTGGTGCACAAAGAATGAGTAAGTTCCAGGGCTGGAAAAGAGATATCTGAAGAGCAGAAATGATAGCTACAAAACCTTAGACAACACAAACTGTTAAGGAAATCATGATTCATTGTCTCTCCCAATCAGAAAAAGGGTACATCGAGTGAAACCAGCAAATGGCAGGTTGTTGTGGATGCTAAAAACTAAATGAGTTCAAGAGTTGGCCAGAAAAAAAAATCAGGATATTCTGTATACATACCACCTCTGTCTCAGCAATTCCTAGAGTTGCAGGAATCTCAAGGCTCGTAAAATATTTGAAACATCATGTGTTTGCCCTGTGCCACAGGTGGAGTGGTGGCAGTGGTTTTGCTGTACCTTTAGTGTAGTCATTCGTGGTCAGTCTCTTTCTCAGTCCACCCTAAATTCAAGTGTGTCTAAAGGATATGAAGTAGCCTGAAAAGCACATCCATAAAAGTAGTTACAGCTGAGGAAATGGCACAAATATTTCCTTCCCTCCCAGAAACCCTGAGGCAGGCATGCCAAACTCCTAAAATGGCCTGGGGCCTCTTTGTCAACATCTGTCAATCTGTCCCTTTGAAGCTGGTCTCTGGTGCTTACTGCCGTAAGACTACATCCATATCTGAGGCAGCAGATTGGATGCAGTACACATTGAATATACATAACGTATACAGATGCTCCACATTCCAAAAGCTTGGGTTTGGAGCAGCTGTCAGACGGAAATCGGAAGTCCTGATAAGAGACTTTCTCATTCAGAACATGTGAAAAATGGGAATACAGCTGTATGCATATCTGCATGTCACCCAGTTGCAAAACTTATCAGGGCTAATGAAACAATAGTTGTATCCAATATTACTCTATACATCTTCCCTATAGTTGCCAATAGTTGTTCAAACATAAGATCTTTCTTACACAGCTCTTCAGAAAAATAAAAATATAGGTTTGCAAATCATTCAATGTGTCATCGAGCATTTTCCAGCTAGAAAAGAAGTATTTGGTAGATTACTTTCCCTTGACATAGATTGGGTTGGCCTTCCTCCTGCCTCTCTTTTCTAGCTTTCCTCTAGATTTCACGCTATCTAGAAAAGATGTAATTAAGCCATTCACTCCTTCTGCTCATCTTGTCAAGATAGCTGGTCATGACTTCTGTTTCAAAAGAAAATCCTTGTCAAGAATAATAGACATTGCAGACTCAAGCCTGAAGATGTAAGGACTTCAAAGCATTAAAGCAGCGCATTTCCGTTCCATGCCAGAAGAAGAGACTAACAGATTTCAGAGACTGTCACCGGTACAGAGTGACTCCGGTAGCAACTGGAATGGCACCATCCCTGAACGTCAAACCACTTCAGCAGGCGCGTGTGTGAGGCTGAACATCCCTGCTCCCCGTGCAGCACTCAGGCTGCTGGGTGCTTCCAGCTGTAGCCCTGTCAAGCATTTCCCTTTTGCCTGAGAGCTGTAAACATCATAAAGTCCCCAGTGCAGTTTCTTAGCCTTAAAATAAACCACGCTGAGCTCTTCAGACAAGAAATTATTTCTGCCTCTTTTTTTTTTCCCTCCTGTGAAGTTGACGTTGTATTTCAATACTTTTTCTTCCCCTCCTTTCACCCTCCCTCTCCAGATTTTTGTCTGGACAGCTGTCTGCAAATCACTTCATGATGCTCCTGCTGTCAGATTTCTGCTTCTTTCATTATCCTTCCACCAAGGAAAAAAGAATTTGCTGGTAAATCAGCAACGAACACCTTCCCCACTGAGTCAGTATGCGCAATAGGCACTTTTTGCAGAGACTAAAAACAACAAGAGAATGCAGAATGCTTAATTATTTTCTGGTCAGACTAGGCTATTATCGTTAATGATGATCTGGATAATTAGTTTTTGGATGTTGTGTTTAAATTAGCACTGAGCCCAATCTGCACAACATT
Organism: Dromas ardeola; assembly: GCA_013398915.1. Classification (NCBI taxonomy): domain Eukaryota; kingdom Metazoa; phylum Chordata; class Aves; order Charadriiformes; family Dromadidae; genus Dromas; species Dromas ardeola. The sequence continues at coordinate 137,176 of VYZM01021079.1, forward strand.
TGATCGCTCAAAACCCAAGGATTCTCAGTGAATGGAAGGGCTCATGTAAAAAAAGCTGTTTTCATGAAATAAAATTCTGACCTGAGCTGAATCTAGGATCACAAGGTGATTTCTCCAAAATTTAGAGGACTTTATTTCAGGTTCATAGCTTTTCATTTGAGCCAGATTATCCACTCTCTCCTAGTTTACAACAGATATTTCAAACATTTTTCCCTTGGAGATGTTCAATGACATTGTAAAAAGGATAAGAGAAAAGCACTGTTCATTTGCACAGAGAAGCACCTGCATAGCTAATCCAAATGCTGTGTTTAAAGTACTTAGATCAGCTCTGTCAGGAATATGCATTTGTAAGCAGTAATACAACTATTCAAGTGCTGGATATGTTCTTCTCTGTTTCTGAAAACTGGACCCATCTTCTGCAAATGAAGATTGGGGTCCATTCCCTGCAGTCAGCCCTTAGAAACATTGAGACATTCCCTTAGGTGGGCTGGGCTTTACATTTCCATATCCACTATATGGATGTTGACGTAGGGCTTCAGCCCTGTGTGAAGTTTCCTTTATGCAACCAACCCACAAGACCTCCAGAAAATGGTCACGAAAATTATTCCCAAGTTAGAGCCTCACCCCGAAAAAATGGCAGAATAGAAACCAGGACCCAGCTGTTTTCTCTTGAATTCCTTGCTGTGTCTCAAGTAAACTGCAGCAAAACCAATGGAGAAGGTTTGAAGGTACATTACTGCTATCACAAAAACTAAAGTCTCTCTCCTAAGTGAGTGACCATCTGGCATGAAATTTGGAATATGTACTCATTTACTGGCAATCTTTTCCTGGCTGTTGTTTCTCCTCAGCCACACAAGTCTGCCAAGGGCTCATGGAGCCTGAAAGCTAATCACCTCCATTTCCTTCCTCCAAGAATAAACCGTCTTCCAACCAGAGTCTTAACAGCTCGTGACTTCCATAACTGCTGAAAATAGTGCAAAATCCTTAGAAGAACTGCATGCGAAAGAATCTCCCATAGCATATAGGGCTCTGTCCCCCTGTGCATGGACCCAACAAGGATATGGGCAGAATAAACATGTAGGGGGCTGCAGGGGTTCGCCGGGGACCACAGACTATGTGTGGCATTTCAGTCATGCTTATAGAGGAGCTTTGCAATCAACTGTGCAATGACAGCCTCTGGTGATTTTGTCCTTGTAAAACTAAACCACATCCTTATTAAAAGATCTGTTCTGTGAGACGGACCACTTACCACTAGCGTTTAAGCTACACACGTATTTGCTGACTTTCTGGTACCTCCTTTAAACACTTTCCCTCTTTTCTCTCTGTTTTTCCTCTCCCTCTGCTACCTCTCAGCCAGAGCCTTGCTCGTTATTCCTCTTTTTGTTTCTATTCCACATTCAGAAACTGAACAGCCACTAGGCTGAGATGTTCAAAGTGCCCAAACAGCACTGGACATGTCTTTCCTAGAGATTTCAAAGGAATGTGAGTACCTCCCTCTGGTTGGCTTCTTTGAAAATCCCAAGGTAACTGATTCCTTTGCAGTCTTTCTGATTCGGGTTTGGGATTTTATTTTTTTTTTTCCTTTGGTGTAAGCATTTTCTCCTTTTGCCAGGGGGAAATTATATGATTTTACAGGGATGGGTAAGTAACCCATGAGATCACAGGTAAGAAGGAAGGAGCTCTACCATGTCACAAGTGGGAAAGGATGGAACTACAAGAGAAAGTGGCCAAAAATAGGAACTAGTTAGGGCCATCTTGACATCACCCACACTCATTCTGTCCCATCTGACTAGGACTTATGCATCAGTTAATAAGTGTCAAATAGCTGCATTTATCAATGATAGCACTTTTAACTGCAGAAGCCATTTCATGCTTTTAGAACCATCACCCCCAGATTTAGTCCCTTTTCCCATCATGTGTAAATGTGTCATGAGTCACTCACAGTCAGGTTCACCAAGTCTCAGAGAAAAGCTGTACTCCTTGTGTGAAGCCAGGTCTTCTGTGCAGAGCTATTCTCAGTACAACAACTTAGTTCTTAGCTAACTTCACTTCAACGGTTAATGCTGTGTGGAGGCAGAGTGCATATGCGACAGCTCACTGTGCTATCCCCTGCAGGAAAAAAATAAAAAAAAAAAATTCCAACAATTCTTGTCTCCGAGTACAATATTTCTCTGCATGTCCTTCTTGGTTTATTTTTTATTACACAGGACATGCATACAAAAAGAAATTCCTGGGTCCTCTGCAGAGATCCTAGATGTTATTCTGACAGTATTCCCTATTTCTGATGTTCATTTCGCAGATGCAATTATTTCACTGTTCAAACACTGCTCCTCTGGATGTGACAGCTATTGAGTCTGCTGCAAATATTTAGCTGTATTTTTCCCAGCTTCATTGCCAACATTTTCAGGAGAAGAAAAAGGCTAAAAACAATGTTGTCATCTCCCCTCCTCCTGCTAACAAAAAATGCCAGATGTTTCTGTTTGTTTGGTAACAAATTGTTTTTTTCCTGAGTTACCTTTTGGAAGGACTTTTGTTAAGGAGCAACACTCACTAACTAATAAACATCCCTCTTAATACCAAAGAGAGAGGAAGCTGATGGAAACCCCTGCTTCAGTCCTGCAATGTTCCAGAGGATTACATAGGAGTACAAGCCAGGCTGGGACTCCTAAATAACTTCACTGCTTCTGGCTTAGTTCCTTGCAACTGACCTTTCACGATTAAAAGGACTGGGATATCGGCATTGCCGATGCATTCCTGGCACCAGAGCTTGAAGTCCAGCTGAAGCCAAGTGGGCATTTTCTGTTGCAGGTGGTAAAATAACCCCTGTGTAGAGACTGTCTTCCATAGTGCTTATTATGATATCTCAGATATGACACCCACAGTTCTAAAATGGGCTACGGACAGAGGACATTCCAGACTGATAAAGGTATTCCAGTTCTGGAACCAGTAAGGAACATAAGGTCCTAATTTCCCTTTCAAAACAAATCAGACTTGAGTGAATTTTTTTCTTGGGTCCAAGCTGATGAGCTGCATTTGCAACACTGAGATCTCCCACTCCCAAACTGTGTGAGTATATCAGCAGTGCCCAAGCTCAGTCACACCGTCCCCAAGGTGAGAGCCATGCCTTTGAGCCTACTGAATCCCAAGAGCACAGGGAAAGCTACGGTGGAGCCCATGTCTTCAGTGTTGTTCATATTTATTGCCAATGATGCAATCTGGCAGCACTGTAGGCTCACAACATGGTGGGCTGTATCTACAGAAAAACAACCAGTAGATAGATGGAAATTATTATTTCTATTTATTCTATTTATTTCTATTTATTCTATTCTCATTGGACCACATCTATCATTGGACCACATCACTGGACCCACGTCCAGCTTTGGGTCCTCCAATAAAAAAAAGATTTAATAAATACAGAGATGATTGTGGTGAGGAGAGTCTGGAGCACATACCCTACAAAAAGAGATTGAGGGAACTGGGTGTGTTTAGCCTGGAGAAGAAAAGGTTTGGTGGGAACCTTATATCAGCTTTTCAGTATGTACAGGTCCATTCTCAAGAAAACAAAGCAAGGGTCTTTACTGAGGTGCATGACAAGAGTACGGAAGAAAATGGTTATAAATTGAAAGAAGGGAGGTTCTAACTTGACATAAAATGTACAAGCCAGGAGCTGGGAGCATGGGGAGGGTGTACAGGCCAGTGTAGGCAGTTGACTAGAGAGGTACTTCATTTATTTTTCACATTAGGCTTATGCCCACCACTTACCACATACCCACACTCCAGCCCATTCAGAACCAGTGTTTCTTTCCTGCCTTTCTAAAATATCACTTTCTGCCTAAATTTTGGCAAAATATTTTTAGATAAAAGAAAAATTCAAATAAGCAAAAAATAAAAATTATTTATTGGAACAAATGCTTTAGCTGTAATTTGACCTGCAACCGCCCAGATAATAAACAAAAAGCCCACTCCATAGTTTACCGTCGTTTAGGAACTAGATATAACATACGCTGGCAGCAGTGCCTTTATCTTCAAAGCAAGAGCTCAGCCCCTGTGTGTATATGTGTATATACATGTATAGCAATGATCTAGACATTAGGAAATCCTTGGGACATGGTTTGCCATGGTCTTGCTGAGGGAATCTGGACAAGTAACTTACCCTCAGGAACAGAAAGACTTTCGCAGGAGACCAAAGGCTGCAACTGAATCTGCATTAGGACAGATTGCAGTTCAGAGAGACGGGGATTTCTCCAGTTTCTCAATAGAGACAAACCTCCTTTACCTCAGTGCCGTTCTGCTCAGCAGCCTGATTTACTGTCTGTTCAAAACAGCCACAGGAGATCCTGCCTGTCTCAAAGGAGCTCTGTGAAATTAGATTCATTAAGCCATGTTAAGTGCCATGTTCTCGCATGGTAAAATTTTAGAAGTGCAGAGAGCACTGTCATCTAACAAGGGGCCTCCTCTGTCCAACAAATGTATGACGCACACTTGTGTATTGTGTTGAAGAAAACCTATCTGTTCTAACACTTTTGAGACTTTTCCAAAGTGTTTTCTGTGATCCCCAGCCCTGTACACATCCAAACAACCCATGTAACAGACTCTGGGCTGTGAAGAAGGGAAATTTTAACCAAAAGCATCAGAATAAATCCTACTTCCAGCAAAGAAGGTCCTACAAAGATGGGCAAAATGTTTGATGGGATTCAATAAATCTATATATGAGTTTGTGACAAATATAGGTGTTACCTACCTGACCCCATCTATCATCAGGAGTATTGAAGGACCAGAAATACACTCAGAAACCAGATTCACATGTTTGATAGCTGTGCCTGATTCACTGCTCCTTGCAGGAAGGCATTAGGAAGCCATTTTCAGTGTTATAAACTGGATTGGCCATTTCCCACAAGCATTTGTACTGTCCCTCATGCACAGAGAAGGAGAAGTGACAGATGTGGCTCCAGCGCCGTGAGAGGGACATCAGTCTCCACTGGCGTTGCCTTGGCCACTCCATTTGCAGGATTTGCCGGTGCAGCCTGTCCCTACGGAGGGACGCGGCTCACACCGGCCTTTCTGCCATGCTTATGTTGGGCAGCTCCTTATGGATGACTCACCATCCAAGAGCCGGGTGAGAGCCAGGTTTGCTAGGGAAGTGGACACTTTAGCACAGGACAGTAGCTACAGCTAATAAACTCAGCAGCGTGAGGGCAAATAAAGTTTTCCCATCATGCTGGAAGCTGACTATATCGACACGCTTGGTTCACAGCAAGCTGTGCAAAGTGGTTGTTTTTGGGTTGCAGCAACAGAACATCCAGCCCTATTTTCAAAGGTGCTAAGCATCTGCAAAACCCACTGGTTTTCACAGCAAAAAAAAACAGGCTACTACTGCTACTTAAGTGCCAACATATGGATTTCAGGCTCTAATTGCATGCACCATGGCTTGATTAAATTGCTGCCTGGAGCCTTGCCAGAATAGATTATTTCACTTAGCAAAAGCTGGATCTACACTGCAATTTTGAAGCTGCAGCACACATCCCAAGGCAGCAAGCGATAGGACAAGCGGAAATGGCCTCAAGTTATGCCAGGGCAGATTTAGATTGGATATTAGGGAAAAGTTTCTTCACCGAAAGTGTTGTCAAGCATTGGGACAGGCTGCCCAGGGAAGTGGTGGAATCACCATCCCTGGAGGTATTTTAAAGACGTGTGGATGTGGTGCTGAGGGCAATGGTTTAGTGGTGGTTTTGGCCATGTTAGGTTGATGGTTGGACTTGATGATCTTAAAGGTCCCTTCCAACCTAAGCGATTCTATGATTCTATGGTGTAGGTGTGCCTCAGGTGGTTCAGTCTCGGTGCACATAACGCTGGTTCACATTGCACTGTCCTCTACTTCACTGAGACACTGCAGAATGGACATAGCCTTAGATATCAGCTCCACTCCAGAACCTGTTACCTCTGCCCTTATCTTGTTGCTCGTTTAATCAGGATCTGATTTTCAGAACCGGATGTTCAGATCAGCATGGAAATGGCTGGAAAAGGGACCTGAAGCCAGTTCTGAAACTGGCTGCATCAGCTAAGTGCCTGAGACCTGAGCTCTTTTGAACAATGAGTCCCTAAAACCAAAATGTCGCAATATTCCAGAAAATCCCCAACTTCACAATTTCCAGAAGAGTGTCCTGATCTGAATTAATAACAGATACAACTTCACTGAGCTCCATGATCAGTCACATTTCTTGGGGACGACTGGGTCGCTATCCTCTATGATTAATCAGACTTTTTTTATATTTTTTGATTTTTTGGTCTATGAAAAACCTACCATCTGGACAGCTTTGCAGTGAAGAGCGTTACCAGCAAACAACATGCCACAGGAAAGATTTCTCCTCCCCACAGTGCAGGACGCAGAATTGTAGGGACACTAGAAGTATAGTGGCCTCCAAGGCTCAGGGCGTCCTTGTAAAATGGGAGTGTAGTTCTGCTTCCCGCATATGGATACTTTTGCTGCTTGGACTAAAAGGAAAAAAAAAAAAACAAACCACAATAGAAAAGTTGCTATATTTGTTAGGAATATATTTCTGTGAGCTGAAGGCTTGACTACACACTGAATAGCACTGTTTTAGCTAGAAAATGGACTTCTTTTTTAGCCAATTTGGGAATGCAGAATGATATACGTGCATATCCTTATTATGGTTTAGCTAAAATAAAATAGTTCCTGCTAGAATAAACTGAGATAAGAATAGCAATTCCAGCCCACACCGTTCTGTGAGAAATGTTCCGGAATAGCTATAGGGAGGACATTCTTATTACCAAACCAAAGTGCTGTTTTTGCGTGAGGACATGTGAACCAAACCATGTGGATATGTGGGCACGTAATCAAAAGTTACAAAGCCACAATGCTCAAAGCATCCATTGCACCTTGGTAAAAAAACAAGCCGCTCAGCCCAACTCATTGCTTTAAAGCTGTTTGTTTAAATCACCACAACGGAAATTAAATCCCACATTTCCTGTATAAGGCAGTTTAATGCATGTTACCACCTAGCACGGTGGTTAAGGATGCATCGGCTCTTTCCTAAGGGACAGTAACTTGTTCAGCCACAGCACTTCCCAGCCATGTGCCTACAACCATCGGCAAAACCACAGGGCGTTAGCCAAAGCTCCCTGCCAGGATGCTCCTTCCAAGCAAGGTAGAAGAGGCTTTATTTTGGTTTAAACTAAAATAAACTACTGTGAGGGGTTTATTTTATGAAGACACTCTTCAGCTCCCCAGGTACAGCTGAGATGCCAGAGCATCCCACCTGCTCTTCCCTGGTGCCCCAGAAGGACAGTAGGACATGGGTGTCCTCAAGTCCCCTGTTTCAGATGGCCGAGGCGGTTGTGAAAGGCACTATGGACATATGGTTAGGCAGCAGTCTGTCCCAAACAGGAGATTACACCAGTTTACAGTGGGAGACAAGCCACAGAGAGACCCTGGTCGAGTGTCTACATTAAAGAAAAGACAGAATCTAAATCTGTAAAATCCCGAGAGATAAGGGTTGCCGAAAAGCAATAAAATTCTATTTTGCTATTGACATCTGAGCCTTTAAAATTTGCCTTGTTCCAAAACATCTTTTTTCAAAACAGTCTTCTGCCTTTGAACTCTCCCAGACGTAGTCTGTGGTCAGAGAAACATTTGGGTAAAATGTGAAAAATTAATTGGTTGGGCAATTTTTAATAAGTTTCCCTTAGGAATCTCAAGTAACACTATTGCTTTTCAGATGGTTTTGTCAGGCTGTACTCAAAGAGCAGTTTCAAATTTAATTTACTGGACACAACTTCCACTCACCAAGAGCAGAACTCCGAAGTCTTCCCTTTGCCATTTAAGAAGCAATCAGAGGAAAAAAATGCCATAACCTTTCTTCATATCTTTCCAGATATTATCAGGAGCTACACTTCTGTGAGAGTAACAGAGTAGATCTGGGAATATTTAAGCAAGGGACATAGCAACATATGAAAAAAATAACCACAAAAAATGAGACTTTGGACAACATAAATCACACAAGAAGGGTAATTAGAGATTATTAAAAGTTTTTATTATTTATGAAAAGCTATAGATCAACATGACATTGTGCAGCACTCAAGGATTACTAACATGCAACAAATATGCCATCTCAGGAAGACTGCAGTCAGCACAGCTCAGAAAAAAAGAGTTTAAAAGTAAAAAGTAGGAGAGGTGGGGACTCAGAGCGTGAATAAGTGGGGTCAGAAAGTTCTGCGAAAGGTCTGTACATCTATATCTGTGATATTTGCATAAAAGAGAAATTTATGTCTTATTATATTACCTTTGGTTATCAAATACCATGAGTTTTGGAGAAGGTGAGTCACACTACAAAGAGGAAAGGCACGCAAGCCCCCATGCTTGGTAAGGAGCACCCGTTGAGACTGAAGTATATTGTCCATTCGTGTCAAATTCTCTGTTGGTTTAAACAGACCCAGTTTGACAGAAAAAAAAGGTCTATTACAGTCCCAGTAGGACCCTGGGAATTAACTGGGCAGCAGATCAGCTATTCTGCATATGCACAGTACACTGTTTTCAACAGAATATGTTATCAACATCCTCCATGATATGTTATCAACATGATACGTTATCCAGATACGTTATCAACATCACCGCCCTTAATCTGTGATTGTCAGAACACCTCCTATTAAAAAACAATGTTTATGCCTTTCCCTAGATTTTTCTGTTCAGTTTTATAAATACCACCCTTTAAAAATCTGTGTTCTCCCCCTTCTCTCTAGGTGGCAAATTTGCTCAGACTCTTCCAGATCCCCCAGATAAGCTACGCCTCCACCAGTGCCAAGCTGAGCGACAAATCCCGCTACGACTATTTCGCGCGGACGGTGCCCCCTGACTTCTACCAAGCGAAAGCCATGGCTGAAATCTTACGGTACTTCAACTGGACTTATGTGTCAACAGTTGCTTCAGAAGGAGACTACGGGGAGACAGGGATAGAAGCCTTTGAGCAGGAAGCTCGCCTCCGCAACATCTGCATCGCCACCTCCGAGAAAGTGGGCCGATCCAACATCAGGAAGTCCTATGACGGCGTGATCAGAGAGCTGCTCCAGAAACCCAACGCCAGAGTGGTCGTGCTCTTCATGCGAGGCGATGACTCTCGGGAGCTCATTGCAGCTGCCAACCGCTTCAACGTTTCCTTTACCTGGATTGCCAGCGATGGATGGGGAGCACAAGAGAGTATTGTCAAGGGCAATGAGCACATTGCTTCTGGGGCAATAACCTTGGAACTTGCTTCCCATCCAGTTAAAGAGTTTGACAAGTATTTCCAAAGCCTCAGCCCTTATAATAATAGACGCAACCCCTGGTTCAAGGACTTCTGGGAGCAAAAATTCCAGTGTAATCTCCAGAACCGAAAACCACATAAAAAGGCTTGCGACAAGCACTTCACCATCAACAGTTCCAACTATGAGCAAGAATCCAAGATCATGTTTGTTGTTAATGCTGTGTATGCAATGGCCCATGCCTTGCATAAAATGCAGCGGACTCTGTGTCCAAACACCACCAAACTCTGTGATGCCATGAAGCATCTGGATGGCAGGAAGCTGTACAAGGATTATCTCCTGAAAGTAAACTTTACAGGTAATAACTTCTCTTTTAGTACATACAGAATGTCACTGTAATTAATGAAATGTTCATCAGTCACAGTAAGAGCCAGATGACTTCCCAGTAGCACCTATTATCAATGTTCAGACCAGGGTGGTGCCCAGGCAAGGCCACTCCTGTCACAGCAGGGGAGAAAGAAGAAGAGGGACAGGGAGCGTGGTAAGAACCCTAAAAAATCCAAGCTTGGTGCTCCTCCTTTTTCCAACAGAAGGAAGAGGTGGAGGGTGGCAACAGCCGGTCTTGGAAATGTTACCTACCTCCACACACCAACTTTCACTTCATTCACAGCCAGTTTGGTTTCAGCTGGGCATGTCTGGAGGCCAATGGTCATTTCACCACCTGCTACACTAGGCAACAGCCTGCTCTGCCTATGCCAAGACTTGGCCTTCTCGTCCTTGTTTTTTTTTTATGAATTTACATAATAGCTGGACCCTGATCAACGGCTAATGTCCCTGCAATAGTAAAGCAATAATTCCTGCCATAGAACCAGAGCAGTATAAATTATTTCAATATGTGGGATAGTGCCATTAGCTATGTTACAGATCTTTAGGCTTGATGACAAAGTATAAAAAGGTAGATTAAACATGTGCAGGAGGCTTGTGGGGAGAGAGTGGATGATCTGGCAATGATATAAGCTAACTTTGTGGGGACTGGCTGCGCAGCACATGACATCTCATTGTTTTTGCCATCACATATGGCTGAGCTTAGGTTTGTTATTAATATTACACCATATCTAGGCTAAATAGATCTACAGGGGAAACAAGTAAAGTGTAGCGCATCATGTCTTTTTGGTGTTACATGTCTAAATTTGTTCTGAAGCATCTAGGTTGAGCTTGCATTTCTATGTATTATTAAACTGATATTCTCAGCTGACTGAGTTGATAGTAAGGAAACATGCTGTGCTTTGTATGAGAACTAGCTCCAAGAGGAACTGAAGGATAAATACGTGTGTGATAGAACAAGCTCAGTCCCAAGAGACTCTCAATAATGGTATAACATAAATAACACTGGAAACTATGTGAAACTGTCAGATTGGAGACTGAACTTTTCCCTACTTCGGAGGTCTTCTCAGCATTGATTCAAACCGTCTCTAGATACTACCGACTACATCCCTAGAGCTTCTCTCACTCCCAGTGGGATACGACTGGTGTAGCCAAGCACCCCACTTTCTTGGGTGCGTGTAGACCTACCTCACAGCACATGCTGCAGAGCTCCTTAGGACCCCCGGTTTCCCAGCATCCTGCTAACTGACTTGTTTAGAGCACATCAGGGCTTCCTGCAGCCCACGTGCCTGGATTTCTTTACCAAGGAAATCAAGGAGGGGCAGATGGGACCGGTCATGTCCTACATCTTAACTCATCCTCCAGGAAGTGATTCAGCAGGACCCAGGAGCTTGGGCATGCTCTGGTAATATTGGTTCAGTTATAAAGAAAAAATAATGCTCTCGACGAGAGCAACTGCAAGTTGAGAAGCTTCAAAACCTTCATCTGAGCATTGCATGCAATGCAGCTGAAGCAACATGCCCGGCCTGACCAACGCGATGTTTGTGCCCATTATGCTGTTTGGTGTCATCCTAAAGACTGCCACATCAGTAAGGATAGTCACATATCATGGCATATACAAATGCATAGGCAATGTATATATATCATATATCATACTGTAATTGTATTTGATTTCTTTATTAATTTCATGTGTTACAGACAACAGCACAAGACAGACTGAATCAACTTTTTAGACTTTAAGCCTATGGAGAGTAAGAGCTATCATTTCTCCCCCACTCCACACAGTACTTAATACGCAGAAACTATTTCCTCATTTGGCTACATTTATCCTTAGAGATACCGGAATGTCTTGAAATTGTTGAAATCAAAAGGTTTTAGGAGCGCAGCACTTCCCAGAAGCTGGGTCCTGGCAGACTAACCAAGAGGGATGGCAGTGATGCGCAATGTGCTTCTGTCCCTGCCAGGGAGACGCTTCAGGACAGTAACAGCCTACCCAAACAAGTAGGCAGTTCAGTAATTTAAACTTCAATTATTTTGAAACTTTTTCTGAAATTCCAGGTATTTTTATGGGCTGAATGTGTGCACTTTTATTAGAATCCAGCTTTAGTCTGTCACTAAACAATCTTGGTTCCGGTACATGATTCCTAATCATTTTTCTATCATGCAAACATTTTTTGAGCACCCAAGCATTTTTCCTCTCAGCATTTAGACATACGGCCAAAATAACCATGATTTTTTTTTTGAACAAAACTCCAGGAAAATTTTCATTTACATACAGCCAGAAAAATTCATTTTCATTTTGATTGAAATATCTTTTATACTTTTTATATATTGGAAGTTGAAGTTGTTGAAACTTGGGGGAGGGGGGGGTGGAAACAAACAACAAAAACCAACCAAAAGAATTAATTCAAAGCCTGTCGTTTTGCAATTCTGAGAACAGAAATCTCTTTTTTGAACCAAATTTATTGCTTTTAAAATCAACATGGAAATCTTTGAAACTCTGAAGGGCTTTATTTACAGTTAATTTTCATTTCCAATTTGAAACATTAAAAACACTGTCGAGTTCTTTTCCAATGGTTTTGTTCAGTATATATTGTTACTAGTTTACAGCATGATTTGCTCATCTCCTGTTTCTTTGTTAACAATTCTTCCATTATAATGCGAATCCATGTTTTAATGTCAGTGATTTTTTAAGTATATGAGTGATTTTTATGTCGTGAGAGAACCAGCAAACCTCCCACGCCTTCTTCCTTTCAGAAAGGTGTGAAATTTTAATACATACAAGTCTTGTCGTTGATTTCCATGGGAGCAAGAATTCACCTTTGCTCTTTTCTAGTTGAAGGAGGTCTCTGGGTGTGTTGTTAATACCATGTCAGGATCCTACAGCAGGGTACATTTGATCTGTGAGGCTCTCATATTTCCAGCTCCAAATCTCAGAAAGTATCCCCAGGATGGGGAGAGAGGAAGGCATGGAAGCTACCAGCTCACCAGGTACACCGCAACCAAGTCAGGGTGTGAATTTTCTCTCTTCTTTAGCCTAGGTGGGGACCCACACCCACCAAAAGGAAGCAGGCAAGAAACAGAACAACAACTAAAACCATATTCATGCACACAAACAGCTATTTAAGCAACGCTGAAAGGCAGAGATACAAATAGATGAGCTCTGCACGCATAAACCTTCAGCTTGCTGTGAAAGAAATCTGACAAATGGCCCTGAATATATTATCCCAGTTTCCAGGAACTGGAACCAGGTGATGGTGCATTTCAAACGCACCAGTCTGAGTAAATGAAAAGGTGCATTTATATGACTGGTGTGGGACTGTGCCATTTTAGACATTTACCCCACGCACTTGAATTAGTTTTGGTTAGTCTCTGATTACAGTTAATGGAGGGGATCAGCACTTACAGAGCGTGGTTCAGCCCATGTGAGGTAGCCCACGTGGGATATGATTTGCCCCTACATCTCTTGCTATTGACTACAGATGGAGCACAGACCAGCTAAGACTCGCACTCGCCATTTAGCTGAAAGCCTGAAGTGAGACTCGCAGGCACAACAGTAATGGGATCTGTAGGGAAATGCTCAGGGACCAGCTAACAGCAGGGTTGGAGTAGAGGACTGGCCAGGATTTGTGCACTCTCCTGCTGCCACTGCTGCTGACATGCTGTGTGACAGGTACTTCATTAACATCTCTGGGGTACCACTTATTTCTCCTGTTTCATTAAATTGAAATAACTCCACAGAACTGCAGGGTGTCATGAAGGCAGGGTGAGATTTCATTCCTTATTGTCTGTGAGATATGCCAAGCACATAATTTTCTTACAAGTCAGTAAGACGTATATGAAAAATGTCGTGATATCCTGAATCTTTTCAGTAACGGATAAAAGTGACGCCTATGCCGGATTCCCACTTCCAGCAGCAGGATCTGAGAATGCAAAGCCCAGCCCCTGGAAAAACACACTCACTCTATCTCAGTGCTTGTTTGGCCTTTCAAAGAGATATAGGCTGGTTCATCTTCTTCATCTTCCCATCCTCTCCATTCCCTCCTCAGGGCACAAGTGCAGCACTTGATTTTCTGAATCGTGATGCTCTTCTGCTGATAAAGAGATGCTGGTTCAAGAGGCTGTTAGCTTGTACTAGCAGAGCCACAAAGAAGTGCTGAACAATAGTAAAGGGCTCCATGGGAGAGAGCACAGAGTAAACTAAACTTCTCGCCAGCACCCAGACATTGTTTGGTGGAGGGCAGTGTGTGGAGGGGACTCTCAGGAGGGCTTTGAATCCACAAGCCCAGCACAAGGCAGAGCTCCGCACATCCAGAAGCCCCCCTCCCTCAGAGGGATGGAGTCAGTGCTGCTGATTGTTTTAAGTAGCTTTAAGCCACCAGGATGACACAGAAAAGCAGTTTTCATTGCCCACAGTGCTATTACAAGGCTCACAACATTTGACATGTGCCAGGACAGTGAATGTTAGCATGGGCAGTGTGAAAGGGAGAGAAAGTGAAGTCTGAAATTCCATCATTTGGGATGAAGTGACAGGGTCCTACACAGCAGTGTGAAAGGGAGTGAAAGTGAAGTCTGAAAGTCCATCATTTGGGATGAAATGGCAGCATCCTGCACAGCTGTGCCCCACAGGTGTAGCTGCTCCTCCAGGATGTTGGGTTCCAGATTGGCCAGGGGTGAAGAAGGGTAACAATGACGTTCAAGTTCCATCTGGCCCAGGGTTGCTGAGCTGGCTGCGCAGGATGACAGCCTTGTCACCCAAGGGCATGGGATGGGGGTCCAGCTTTTCCCACTGCACAGTTATCAGGGGTGGTGGTATTGCAGGACTAACTGCCTTGAGTCTGGCGTGGGAACGTATGGCAGATGGAGCCTGGATTTAGGCATGCATGTGTGTCCACCTGTCTTCTGCAGCTTCCTGAATCTCCACAGCAAGTGGTAGGAGGAATTTGGCTAAAGTAGTAGTCCTGGAAAACAGATCATTAAAAATTTTAGGCAACACATGTTTGTAGTAGTCAGTGTCCTTTCCTACCCCTTTCTTCCTCCACAGCCACAAGAGTCACTGTTGTGTTCCTCCCTGCATTATGTTCAGAAACCCAGCTCTTCCACAGCAAAACATATATCATTAAACCTAGCTTATACCGGGCAAAATCCTCTCTTGTGGCTAACTAGAATGACTACTCAAAATGACAAAAGGGTTGTAAGTCAGGTCTGATTTGTCCGCTTTCATCCACTGGACTTTATGACAAAACTTTTATTCCTGCCTGGTCCTAAGTTTGTGTGTGTTTTTTTCTTTCTTTTCTTCCACCCCACTCTGCCCAAGTCAAACCTCAAATAATATGAAGTGGAAACACAAACTCACCTTCCCATTTACTCTTGAATGCTGGTGACTTCCATGGTGGGAACATACTTTCACGGGCCATTTCCATTGTAACTGTTCCACTCAAGTAGGAGAGAGCTTAAAAGTCATGGTCTGCAACAGGCAGATGCCACCTCACTTCTGAGCACAGCAGCATTGCATGGTCCCCGCTCTGTGATTTAGCCATAAATATTTCCTGTCAAAAGCCCACTTTGAAGCTCAGAGTCCTGCCAGACATGCATGGAGCACAGACCAACAAATGATGCATGTGCTGTCACAAGCAGACTAGGGATGCAGGAAACTTCAAAGGCCAGGGAATACCTGTCAGTAGCTAAAGCTAGAGTTCATACGCCAGGCTCCGCAGCAGATGGGCCTTCTACTCCATCATCTCACCTGGTGAGCTCCTGCTCATCGGGCGAGATCCCCTTCGCCTCCAGCACTCAAAGAGTCAGCTACAAGGTCCTGCTGGCCTTCCTTGTGATGCTTATTTGCAAAATAAATCAGAACACCATTTTCAGCTGGAGGTAAAACTTTCATGGCCAGGAGGCATCTAATACCTTGTTAATCATAAATTTTTAAAAGTGTAATTCATGATGGATTTGTAGCCAATAAAACCAAGAAAATACAGAGTGAATTCCCCAAGATATTCATTAAAAATATACATGAAAAAGGTGTCTAGGATTTATAGGAAAAAATTCTGCTTTTTTTCCTGGGGCCGCAAATGTGTCATAGCATTTAAATCTTTGAAAGCAGATAAGGGACAGTCTCTGAAAACACACTTGAGACTTGCTATTTCAGAGCAGACGAACAGTTAAACCTGCACAGTATTTTCCCATATTTCTCTCTATATTGGAGTTACACTGGTATACACACACACAGCTGTAGTGGGATTTTGACACCCTGGTCTTTCTGATGACCCCCATTTACTTTCTGCTTCCTCCAGCCTCTTTGCAGACCTAGTTGTTTATGTGGATTTGCAGTTCCTTTCCTTTGGGTAAATTTACCCCTCCAAGAGGTTCCTGGACAGAAATTTCTTCTTAGCCCTTCTTGAAGCTTTTAGTAGTGTGTATATTAATATATTAATGTACATGCATATTTTCATACATATATATTTGATTGTGTATAATATAGATTCATAATATATAGAATCATAAAGTTAAAGAATAAACAGGTTGGAAGGACCCTCAGGAGGTCTCTAGTCCAACCTCCTGCTGAAACCAGGATCAGCTGAGACATCAGACCAAGTTGCTCAGGGCTTTATAGGTGTAAACTGGCTGAAATTAAAACACTATGGAACCTTCCCATCCCCTAGTTTAGGTTTGAGGTATCATAATGGCAAACAATCTGATCCGCACCCTGGATGCGTTGTGTGCCGCACAGTGCGCTATGTAACCTGGATACTTGGGCTGGCAGCAGGACACAGACATTGTCATCTCTGGGATACAACTTCCAAATAAAATTTTCATTAATACTTTTCTCACCATGATGGCGGGTCAGTGACCTACCTGTTAATGGTGTCTGCTGTCTAACCAGAGGTGATCATAAAATGCTTCTTTTTCATGTTTTCATTTGGTACTCATTAACAGTAATTGGCCTGAGTGAGCAGGAGCAGAGGTTGAATTGTTCTCTTACCTCTTGAGATCAGCTCCATCAGCAGAGGCCAAGCTGTGCTGGACCATTGCTTCCTGGCTGACTCAGGCACAAGGTACTTCTGCCTGCTGCCACCACTGCCACCACTGCCTGCTGTCACCGCTCTTCTGTTTGACCTGCGCGCTGAGCTTCCGTAGACAAAAAGATGAGAAATGCAGGACACAGAGCCACAACAACTTTTACTCATAGTCCTCAGGAAGACTCTGGAAGCATGTTGCCCTTGGCCTTTACCCAGCTGGGTGCCATTCCTGGAAAGTCTGCAAAAATCACAGACCAGCCATGGCCCCAGACTTGCTACAGCAGCGCATTTAGGTGAAGGTGCTTTGACATCCCTAACATAGCAAATAGTTCTCCAGCTCACTTTCCTCTGCTTGAATATTTATCCAATCCACCACTTCATCTGAACTATGAAAAAGTGAATACAAAGTTATATACTCCGTGCCTCGTATGTAATTTATAATCACCTGCTTTGGTCATATTAATAATGTAGCCTTTAAGCATCTTATAAATCTCTAGACAGTGCAGCGCCCATGCAGGTGTGTAGATGAGGATGAGATTAGACACGCTGTGTTTATAGAGAAACACATGACTGGAAAACTGAGCAATGGTTTTCTTTCAGATCACATATTTGAGAGACAGAAGGCTCGGTAACCTAATTTCTCTAAATCACGGACTTCTGTGTTTGCCTGCTGCTTGTTTTATAATAGTTATTATTTCATCTTTTGTATCACTGGCAAATGTTATGTGAATCCCAAACACCCAGGGTCTGCACAGTCAAAGTCCTGAGAGAAGCAGGAATAGTCATTCAGCCTTTTTGTCCCCCAAACATGCATGCTCAGTTTTCCAATCCCACTGGTCTCTACAACAGGAGGACAACACAGGGCATACCATGGGGCTATATTATTATTCTTCATGCAGATTTACCTGTGAGAGGCATCCACGCGTAAATGAAAAGATGTCAGGTCTGCTTCTTTCTCCTTGTGACCTGGATGAACAAGATATGTGAGAAAAGAGTTTGGTTCAGGATTCCTGCCCCTTACATTTTAGCATCTAATCTGGCTCTGAAAAGCCAATAGGAGGGCCAGGTTCAGGTCTGTTGCCTCCTATGGAAGAGCACTTTAGCACTTCCAGAAGTATCCTCAGTTAGTCCAACTCATGTGCTGAGGTGTTACTTGAGGGGCTGAAAAAGGCAAGAGGCTGTGCTTGGAACCTGACCACGGCAGTGTTAATGAGGATGAGGACAAGGACATGAGGAGATTGCTTAGGGACGCACTGGGCCAGTGTGACACATTGGGAAAATAAATTACTCTTTTGAGGAATCCAGATGTGTCCTGGACTTCCAGTGAGTCCCAGACAAAATGAAGTTTTCAAAAGGTCATGAAGGAAACTACAGAAAGTCACAAACCCAGTTGTCTAATCCCAAAGATGACTAACTAACTGCTACGTTATTTTTTACCAAACCTCTACTTTCGTTGGCAGCTAATGATTATACTAGATAATCTGCAGAAAAGTATCTTTTCTTCTGAAATAACCTTAATATCACTACATTCCTGGAAGACATTTGCTTCACTCAATAGAGCACAGTGCAAAGGTATTCCCAGGCTAACACTGACTAAATGGGATCTGGTACTGAACCAATATAGCTGCAT
Organism: Dromas ardeola; assembly: GCA_013398915.1. NCBI lineage: Eukaryota > Metazoa > Chordata > Aves > Charadriiformes > Dromadidae > Dromas > Dromas ardeola. Next base: position 155,467 of record VYZM01021079.1, read on the forward strand.
TAATGTGACACTAACCTTCAGCCCAGCCCGGTGCTGCAATCTAGACATGGATCTTGGTCTGAATCCAACATCACTCCCACGTAGCATATTTCCAGGCAAACCTGTCACAAGCTGACTGCTGTACTTGTGCTTGATAAACTGCAGCCCAGATGAGCATCTGAATCTATTTCAGCTGTCTGCAAAGCCTGAACTATTCCCTTCAAGCTTGTCTCTGCCCATTTCTGACTCCCAGTGCAGAAAGAACCAGGCCAGTGACAGTCATGTTTCTCTGTCTCAAAGGGAGAAAGGGACTCAACCCAACCTCTGAACATCCCTTGTGTAAATTTTTGGACTAACAGACATTTTTCCCAAATATTCACAACCTTTGTGTAAATGGTCTCATGAATCAAAAAAAGTACTTAGGGCAAAAGTTTCAGAGCAATGACTGAGAGGATTTGCAGATCCTATCTCAAATTTAACTTTCTTATTCAAAAAAATTACTCAGGACAGTAGATTACACTTCTAAAAGATAATTCAAAAAGCAACCAGCTCTGCACTTTCACTGAGCAGAAACACCTTTTATGTATGAGTACTCTTCACAAATGACCTTCTACACAATCCCCATCAACCGCAAACTGGATGGACCTGGCAGACAAATGTGTTCTTTCATTTCTTCATCTGTTAGAACCACATTTTTAAACACCTCTAAAAGCATCTCAGAGAATGCCTGCGTTGGCATCACTGCAATATTTATGGCTATTTTGTTAGCAGATACAGAATATAATGTAAAAAAAATATTTCATTGCTGTTATCTGTGTGAGTCATTTCCTTTTGTTTCCTCCTTCCTGCCATAAAAGTATTTTGTCTGAGGATACAACCAGTGGACACAAAGAATACTAAAATTCTTCAAAGCAGGGAGAAGAACACACATAGGCATGCACAAGGGTATCAGGAGAGAAACTTCTAACAAAAATGTCCACAGAATCCTAGCACGGCTCAGGCACAGGAGTGTCCTCTGATTTGCTTTCTCACCCCTTTCCCCAGCCATGGAGCAGATCAACATCAATTCACCTGCTCACTATTGGGATGCACTAAGACAGAATGATGATATCTCCAAATATAAGTCCTTAAACTTGAGGCGTATCAATCATAAAAATAATTACCAAGATCGTTAAGTTGGCTTGTAGGGTCTCCACACCAAAACTCACCATCTCCTTAGTGCATGGGAAGAACAGCACTGAGCCAAAAGCAGCGGTGATGGGAACGGTGGTTGCAGACACCCAGCAAACAGAAAGCAGAGGTTAACGTACCTCACACTTTGAAGTCTCCTGCCCCCTCAGTCTTGCATCGATCTTTCATCTCCTACAGTTTTGCTTCGCTTGTTAGAAGCCCATCTTTCTACTTGCCAATATGTGAATCATCTCATCCCTTCTAGACTAATGGCACATATATATCTAGCACTTTTCCTACAGAAGAAATTCAAGAGTACTTCTGAAGGCTGAGAGAAATTCACTTTCTAAATGTGCATGTGCAATTGCTCCTCAATTCAATACGGGTTTCATGCAAGACGTTTTTCTATTTGCTGCTATACACACATTCCAGACAATTTGATGGACAACAGAATAAGCTAATGCAGCAATTCCTTTGTACGTATGAAATATTTACCACTTCTGTGGCTGAAATACAAGGCTCAGCTAGGAAAACACTGTAGTTTTGGCCAGGGGAGGAACTGTACTGTGATTAGTGGAAACAGGGAAACTATTAGTGTTGGAAAGCCACACAAAGCACAGCCTTGAACAAAGCCCTCACACAGAATGTACGTGCCACAGAAATCCCGTGTGACCCTGTAGCTGAGGCCATATGGACTTTCAGGGTGGACCATGATTCCTAATGGCTACATCTGACATCACTTTGATTCCATGACTCAGTATCAACCTCACAGTCATATGGGAGGGCTGGATCAGAAAACACACACACAGGCATGGACGCACACACACACTCACAAGAGCACCCACTGTTCTTCAGAATTTGAATTTAATTAACCCAATTCTGCAGGAAAAGGTATTACTTGATGCATGTTTTTGCAAAAAATGAACAGCAAATCGAAAAGCAGCAACCTTTTTCTACCGAAGGGGAGGGAGAACCTCCTGGTGTTTAGGTAGCAGCACTGACGAGTTGCAGCATCCATAGCCAGAGGACAGTCCCAGAGTGATTATTCTCAGTTTTCCCTTTGTTCTTTTTCTTGCAGAGGCTGTTATGTTCCTTTTCTTGCAGAGGGTCTTACTGTCCTTGTGGCTTCTTGCAATCTCTTTCACCATCCACAGGATGTTTTGCATAGACTGTATACATGTTCATCTTTCTACTGATTCTGTCCTAAAAACAATCTTCCCTTGTTGCCAAGGTTGAATTTCTGTAGTGATCAGTAGCTGTTTGTTTGTATGTAGCTCTGGAGCCTCAAGCATCTTCCTGAGCTTCTGCTACAGAACTCTCCCGCTCTCTTCCTGTGGGAACAATTTCTCCGTGGCTCTTTGTCTTTTACAGTAAGTCTTACATTTTCTGCAAAACACTAGAAAATGCTTGAACATATGCAGAAGTGAATGGGATGGGTTTGCTGGACTTTTCTAGTCTAAGCAGCAATGACAGACTTGCCTGTAACAACAGAAGGTTTTGCTTTGAGGTCCCTTCCAAGTCTATTCCTTTGCCATAAATAACTATACATCATGTGCCCCTATAAATAACTTTTACCTGTAATTTCCCTGAAAGTAGAGTTTTCCCCTGGTATTTATCTATAGCCCTGATGGATGGAGCAGGTGATCACTGCTCCAAGATTTTGATGTCAACTTGGCAGGACAGATCTCCACCAGACAGTTGCAAATAAGACACTGTATGAAGCTGCTATTGGGAACTGATAAAAATGTGCTGAAAAAGTTTGTTAAACTTCCTCTATTACATTTGCACATCTATTTGAATAAATAGCTAATGGCTACTTAATGGTCCAATAACCAAAAGAATAAAAAGTCCATTATTAAAGGCTCTTTAGAGAAGAAAATACCTCAAGTCAGATGAAGGTTTGAGGCAGTGCTGTTAATGTCCTTTCTAGATCTCTGAAACACTTTATCAGGCTAATCCTATCAATGTGTCTCTGCTTCCACCATTAAACAGGCAAATAAATCAACATTTTCTTTTCACATTTTCCCCTGAGGTCCAGTGATTGCTGTTGCTGTTGCTGAACTGATTCAGTGGAGCAAAACATTAGCAAAAATGATTCTGTGCTCTCAGCTTTATCTTTTCTTCCTGAGAGCAGAAGAATTTGCAAGTGTTAATAGGACACGCAGCTTGCAAGTTGCAGGATAACGCGCACCAATGAACACTGCCGACGCTGCGAGAGGTGACGTGTTACCTTTGTAGCTGGTGTGTGATACACATGAATAACCTTAAAATCCTGGAGTTCTTATCCTTTATCTCACTATCTTTTTACTGAAATTCATTGTTGTGGGTAGCCCACTTTCACCCCTAAATTGTCTGACTCAGCATTTCGTCATTCATGAGATACACTCTATTGAATGCGGACTTCACCTGTCATTTTAGTAGATATGCATTTCTAGCCATCACATTTTTACATGGAAATAAGTAAAAAGAATATGCAGACTCAAAACTCTACATGAATCACATTTAGTTCATGTGGTGGGCCTTACTGAAAGCACTAGTTTGATGATTTCTTCATTAGTGGCGAAAATTTAACCCAGCCAGCTTTCATATCCTCTTTGACAGAACTCACTTTGTAGTCCAATAACTGGACAACTATCGATGGACGAACATACCCACCTTCCTGACAGCAACTCAGTTTAGCCAGAGCCCACCCTTGGATGTGTCCATTTCTCTCCACAGACTACAGGAGCTCTTTAAGAAAACTACACTCCCAATGTAGACATCCTAATTAAGTTAAGATAAAGAAATATAGGCCACTTTTTCATGCACATATTACATTCACAAACTGAGTCTCACACCATAAGATATCTGAAACATTTACATTTCCAGCTGAACTCCAATTCTTTGTTTTCCATCGACATCACCAGCTACCAAGATGATTATGGGACTGGAACACCTCTCCTATGAAGAAAGACTGAGGGAATTGGGTCTTTTTAGTCTGGAAAAAAGACGACTGAGGGGGAATCTTATCAATGCTTATAAATACTTAAAGGGTGGGTGTCAGGAGGAGGGGGCCAGGCTCTTTTCAGTGGTGCCCGATGACAGGACAAGGGGTAACAAGCACAAACTTGAATATAGGAAGTTCCACCTAAACATGAGGAGGAACTGCTTTACTTTGAGGGTGGCAGAGCACTGGGACAGGCTGCCCAGAGAGGTGGTGGAGTCTCCGTCTCTGGACATATTCCAAACCCACCTGGACGCATTCTTGTGCCACCTTCTCTGGGTGACCCTGCTCTGGCAGGGGTTGGACTAGATGACCTCCAGCGGTCCCTTCCAACCCATATCATTCTGTAATTCTGTGATTCTGTGATTATATCAGATATGCCAAATACTATAACTGAGCTGCATAATATGTCTGAGCATAAAAGTTATAAAAGTTCCTATGTGTGTTTCACCATAACATTGTTTCTTTATTCCAGCTCTGAAGGATCCTACAACTCCTTTTTTTTTTTTTTTCACAAAAGGTTCAATAAATTTGAGCTTCAGTTAATTCAAAAAGATGCTCTCCTCAGAATTCACTACTTACGGTTTTATTTTCCTACTGGAAATACAATTTCATTTTGCAAATTACCTCATTATTAGCAATTTGTAGGGTGATTGCTGAGCATTTTCAGTAGCTTTGTAACAAAAATAATAGCATAGAGTCATAAGATTTGTAGGAAGAGGCAATACCTTTATTAGACTGCCCACATATCTGGAAAAAACAGAGAAGCTTTTGGCATAACATCTCTTTGCTGTATCTTGTCTTGCATCTTGATCAGACCTTGTGTTTCTAAACTATATAGTTTTAAAGAAATGAACACAAAGCTTTCAGCAATCCCTCTGCAAATGGATAGTAATGAAGCCGTTTGCAAAGTGAAATTGTATTTCCAGCAGGAAATAAAAAAAACTGATACACTGAACTCCAAGCAGAGCTGTTCCTTCACAAAATTGAAGGTCAAATTTATTGAGCAATTTTTCTGGTGACCTAATGAAGTGACCTTGTGCCTGAAAGCTTCTGCACTTCTTCCTTCCATAGACCAGTCTAATAAAAAATATTGCCTTTTTTATGAGCTTGAAATTTCTTGAATCTTAGACCATCACAGCTACGTTATTACTGCTAGTATTGCATTATAAGTAATTAAATCTATGTCAGCCCACCTGATTTGGGAGTGTCTTCATATCAGGTCAATTAGGAAATAACAGCCAGAGGGTCTATTTCAAGGTTCGTTTGGTTCTGATCTCTAAGGGCAAACTATCTAACTAAATTATTCAGAGCACTGTCTGGAGACACCTCTCTAATCCTCAAGTCCCCACAGAGCAGACAATGTTTTAACGAACTTCCTTTAATATCTTAATAACTGCATCTATTCATATTTCCTTCAGGGTGACAAAGAAGGACAAAAAATATTATTAGGTATTCAACACTTCCTTAGCCATCAGCTGCTATATGCAATCTGGGGGTGGAATTAGCACATCATGGAATGGTGCCTCCAAAAAGAGAAAAGTTCACGCCTTTGTGAAATAACCGAGTCACTAACTTAGTCCAAAAGAAAATTTTAGCAAAATTAAAACACAGTTTTAACCTCCTTCAGTTGCAACCCAGAAGTCCAAATCAGACACGGAGAACTCAGAATACCAGGACTGGCAGAAAGTACCAACCAAAATCTCAAGCTCTGAAAGCAATTTTAATGTTCAACAACTGGCAGATAGCTCACTAGGGAACTCATTTTTTTCTCAGACCAGAACCCTTCAAGAGATACCAAAGGCCAGTCCAGAACTTATAGTTCTGGCTCCCAGGCTTTTGTGTTGTCACCCTAACAGTGGCCGTAATTCTTCATAATGGGATTGGGTTCCCCATGCTTCCGTTTACAAAATAACTAGTTGGCCTGAGGGAGGAGTTAGGCAGTTTAAAGTCATGGTTTAATTTCCTTTTTAATTGCAAGTTGATTGCTAGCATAAATTACCTTGCATTCATTTTGCCTCTTGTACCAACCATTTCCTAAAGTGGATAATCTTAAATTAAAAGAATGGTACCAATCGAAAGGCATTGCTATGTTGGAATTTCACAAATCATATCAATTATCAGCCTAGAAGATTTATTAAAAAAAAAAACCACCTTGGATCCTTTTACATGAGTGTTTGATTTATTTTAAAGTTGGACTAATGCAATCTTAACCAAAAAACTTCAAGAAATTTTCTTAATTTCAGGGAATATGTTTTGTATTTTTAAGGAGAAATATAATGAATGCAAAACATTTACACGCTTTCTGCCTTCCATGTCTCAGAATCCAAATCCTTTAAGAAATCAGAAATTCCCTTAATTCCTTAAATTTCCTTTAAAAAAATAAAAAATTTCATAATGAAGGGAAAGGAAATATTTCCTTTCATTTTTCCTTGATGTGCCTTAGCATTTAGTTCGTTCTCCCCGAGTCCTAAGGACCACACATATGCCCAAGGGCCACACAAGCAAGGGGACAACACACACCTCAAAATGTAAAACACCATGCTTTAAGGCAAGTGTTTCACAGGAAAGGCAGCCAGGGAGTTCTGCAGTCAGACACACTGAGGAGAATGACAAACTGAATGAATTCTTCTAGTTTTTTGGACCCTTCTTAGCTTACTTTGCCAGTGCCCACATGACTTTTCTCCTGGACTGTTCTCTGCAACAGCCTCCACAGCATCCACAGCAGCCTGTGCAGATGGCTTGCAGGAGACACCCCTTCGCAGGTACCTTGCAGAGAGCTTGTACCAGTTGCTGTCACTTGGTGCTCCAGCTGTGAGCCTCTCTGTTCCAACCACCTGGGTGATATTCATCTCACCTCACTTCAGATACCTCTGTTGTAGATGTATCTTAGCTAGCCACTGTCATTGTGGTCAGCAGAAAAAAGGAAGGTACAGTTCAGTTGAACTATCCTCGATACCTACTCCAAGGTGAACCCTAGAAATACCCATTCTTTTTTGTAGGACAGGAGTTTGGGATAACTAACTCATATGCAGATACCCACATGATAGACCTTTGCAAGTGGGTATGGGGAAACATTGCAGTCTCTGACTACTGCAAACCCTGGGGAGGTCTACAACACATGTTAAAATCCCCTACAGCAAATGAGTTCCTAACCTGAGAGAGGAGCCACAGAGCTGAATGGAAAATCTGTACACATAGGCAGGAAAATTACATTTGTAGAAGACTAATCAGGGGTGGTCGTAATCATGCGTGACCCCGTGCCTCTCTCACAAAATGGCCTTACACCACTCAAGATTCTACACATTTACATGTTCCAGACCTCTCCATCACATCTTGCCCAAGCTGTTTTCAAGTAAAGCTGAGCCTAGGGATATGGCATTCACAGGTTTGTCCACGTTTCTTGAATGAGAAACAGTAAAACTGCATATGGCCCAAACACATCCAGAAGCAGCGGTGCAGAGCTTAGCAGTGACTACTTGTCTCTGTGAAAACTGGTATTTTAAGCTCATTCATTATTTGTTAATTGCGAAGAGGTACAATCTAGTGACACTTCACTCCACGCATTCCTTATATTAACTTTTAAATTGCCAAATTTCAGTGTCCCTTCTGACAAGCACGTGTGAAATCAGCTGCATTATGCTGTGATAAAAAGAAGAGTGGGTGCATCAGGTCTGCATCACTCAGTCTGAGTGTTCAGCCAAGCAGAAATAAGTCACTTTGACCTCAACAAAAAATATCTAGCTAAAAATAAAAGAAAATGAAAAGATATATGGATTCTCAGGGTCCTCTGTGATACTTTTCAAGATAAGGCATCATACACACAGATGAGCCCTTTGGACAAACACAGCATATCCTGTTGTTATATTATTATCAAGACTCTTCCTTACAGTGCTTTAATAAGGCACTGCCCAGGATATGTAACAGGAAGGAGTAGGGGGCATTAAAAAAACTATATTTTTTCTGTTACATAAACAAATGTCTTGTTTTTCAGTCTTAAATCAGAAGTTCAGAGTTTTTGCAGCACCATCTAGTGAAACTAAAGAGGTTTTACTCAACTATTCAGAAACACCAGCCTGTTCCCTCTTTATAATTGCATTTCTTTTTAATCATGATCTCCTTATAGTCTATTGGCTGAAAATCTTTGGGGCCAACAAGCTGTTGAAGAAGGTGCCTTTGGTGCACACAATAGTCCTTTTTACATTTCTTTCTGAACAGCATGAAATCCCACAGCTTTGCAAACTGCCGAGCTGAAAAACTGCAGAGCTTTCATCAAGCCTTGTTATTAATGAATTGCCTCCTAGCTAGTGAGCTGTGCCTCTGATCTGTACCTTGTTTTGAAAGAATACACTCTGCAAGCAAAGAACAGATGCGTGTTTTATTGGATGTGAAGGATGTTCTCAGATGTAGGCATACCTGTCATCATTCCTACCAGGAAGTGTTACTGATGATATTTTCTATAAGAGAACATCTATACACTCAGCTCTGTGCCAGACACATGCAAGACTCTGTATGCAAAATATCTTTCCTGGCCCAAAGATGTTGCTGGCAAACAAAACTCAGCCTGATTCCAAGCCAGTTAAGATGACGCTCATCTTTTCCTAGGCTGCCCTGTCTCTTAAAAGTTTCCCTGTGCCTAATTAGGACTAAAACTTCTTTGCTTTCTTCATCTACTCATCCCTGGTTAAAAAATCCTGGAGTACTTTCACCCAACTGAGACAATGTGTAGAATCAGAAGATTTTCAAAAAAGATTTCCCATACCACCTCTCAAAATAATATTTTTGACCAATAAGAAAATAAACCCCCTCCTCCAGAACATTTCTTCTGAATTCTTTCCTGTCACCAAGAGCCGTACATCACTAACACCAAAAATACTAAAGATTTCCAAATGAAAGCAATTCATTTGCTTCTAACAGCACATAGGCACAAACTAGTAAGTTATGTGACAGTTGAAAAAGATGATCCCACTGTAGGAAGATGGAAACAAAATTACATAATTCATTGTATAGAAGTTATGATGGTATTTTCTTATCCATATCTCCTACTAAAACAGTCATAAAACTGTGCAGTTGTAGAACCATAGAATCATAGACTGTTTGGGGTTGGAAGGGACCTTAAAGATCATCTAGTTCCACCCTCCTGCCATGGGCAGGGACACCTCCCACCAGACCAGGCTGCTCAAAGGCCCATCCAGCCTGGCCTTGAACACCCCCAGGGATGGGGCAGCCACAGCTTCTCTGGGCAACCTGGGCCAGTGTCTCACCACCCTCACAATTAAGAATTTCTTCCCAATATCTCATCTAAATCTCCCCTCTTTCAGTTTAAATCTGTTCTCCCTCATCCCATCGCTCCACTCCCTGATCAAGAGTCCCCCCCCAGCTTTCCTGGAGCCCTTTTAGGGACTGGAAGGGGCTCTAAAGTCTCCCCAGAGCCTTCTTGTCTCCAGTCTGAATCAGGATAACACATTTCCAGATGATATAGAAAAAAAATTGTTACCCCTCATCCTATCACTACACTCCCTCATAAACAGTACCTCCCCAGTCTTTTATCTGAAGATGAAGGTGTTTGTCCTCCACTTACACAATGGCATCTTCTCCTCTAATAGGCTTTCTTCAGTGAGCTGACAGAGGCGGGCTGCCAGCACCGTGGCTCCACAGGTTTCTCTCTTCTGCACTCTGTGTACCTGACTCTTTCTCCTGTTCTCATAAATGTCACTGCTGTCGCATCTTCATTGCTGAACTGCTGCAAGCTGGAGGACAAAGCATCGCTGGTTTATCTTTCTTTTCCTTGATAACTTCTTTTATAGAATTTATTTTTGATAACTGCTTTGCATAAGGATAATTCACTTCATGAATCACAGAATTCTTTAGGTTGGAAAAGACCTTTAAGATCATCAAGTCCAACTGTTAACCTAGCACTGCCAAGGTACTACTAAACCATGTCCCTCAGTACCACATCTACCCGTCTTTTAATTACCTCTGGGGATGGTGATTCCACCACTTCCCTGGGCAGCCTGTTCCAATGCTTGACAACCCTTTTGGTGAAGTAATTTTTCCTAATATCTAATATAAACCTCCCTTGGTGCAACTTGAGGCCATTTCCTCTTGTCCTATCGCCTGTTACTTGGGAGAAGAGCCCAGCCCCCACCTCTCTACACCCTCCTTTCAGATAGTTGTGGAGAGCGATAATGTCTCCCATCAGCCTCCTTTTCTGCAGACTAAACAACCCCAGTTCCCTCAGCGTCTCCCCATAAGACTTGTGCTCCAGACCCCTCATGAGCTTCATGCGAGGGGAGGAGAAGATTCAAAGAGACTGCTCAAAGGAGACAAAGTCTGTGTTGCCATTCAGATAGCCTCTTAGCTAACAACTTGGGTAGACCCAGAGAGTCTTGTCTCTCACCTCCCAAGGGACAAATCCAAAACAGCTTAGCTGGAACTCTGAAAAGGACCTGCCAGAAATACCTGTTATGAAGATCGTAGGTTCACTCTCAAAGCTGAAATTTAACTACAAAAAAATTCCCAGAGTGGCTTATGACGTGGCCTGACATCATCTCAGAGAAAACCATCTACCAATATGCAAAAATTATTCTTTTTATTCTAGAACATAAAGTCCTATTTTCTTATGATATTACATTCCTGCCTATAAGCATCTTATTTTTATGATTATTATTAGATCATATTTTCCGAAAACATGACTTTTTGGAAGTGGTTCTACAGGATCTAGAATATGTTGATAAATATCTGTTAAAATACCTTAGTGATTTTCTATGTAATCAGTGAATATATTAATTGCTGCCACCCAGTGGGCTCATTTGTAGGCTTTGGCTAACCATACTATAATTTAATACATCATTGTTTGGTTAAATTATTTCACCCTCTCCAACTGAAGGAGCGTGATTTATTTTCCTCTGTCAGTAGCCACTGAAAATGAATGTTTCAAGCTACATGATGTGGTTGACTTAAAACATGCCATCCTACAAAAACATTTTCTTCATGTTTTTAATGTGGGAACAGCCCATGGAAAGCAACATACACATGAGGTTCAAGCTAAACTACACGTGAGATTACCTGCTTTGCCTTCTGGGTCTGCCTCCAAATTCCAAGGCAAATACTTTGCACTATTTAAATGATAAATATCCCACCCAAAATAAGAAGTTAATAAAGATGTTACCCAGGGGGAACTTTTTCCTGAAAAGTGCTGATATTTCTGACCCCTCACGTCACTTGCACTCGGGTAATCGTGCACGTGAAGTTATGCCCTTGGCAGAAGATAAGCCATGCAACCAGTTTGTGGTTTGTCTTGGTTACCTGCATCTCCACTGGTACCAGTAGAAGTCACAGGCTCCCAGCACACCTCGGAGCTGGCCTGTATAACACTAGAGTGAATAAATTGGCCCTTAAAAATGGTCTGCTGTGTTAACAACTTCTACAATCTGTATAGGTGTTATGAATAATGAAATAAGACACTGGCAATGACAACACATTATTGAAGCGCTGTTAAGTGCTGCATTATGATTTCATTTTAATGCTGCTCCTGGATGAGAGAACTTGCATGCCTGTGTGCGAGGAGGAGGAGGGAGAAAAGGGAAGCTGCTTAATATTCTTCTTGTTGACCTATATTTTGAATTTAGCTACAAGTTTAATTTAAAACATGTTATTTCCAGGAGGACTGGCCATTTGAGGGAGTGTTATGCTGCCCTTAATTCTTGTGCACTCAGAGGTCTTGTGGGGCTAAGCAGCAGTACAACTAGATGCCGACAGTGAAGAAAAAGAAAATAATCCATTTACACATTCCTGAGTTACCCAGACCTAGTCTGTAATGGTGCAAACCAAGGCTGTCCACCACTGTAGTTGACACAGGTGAGGTGGTAAAGCGCAGGAGAGGGCAGGGATAAGAACAGGCAGAGTCTTGGCTCAAACCCAGAAGAGACTACAGCTGGGCATAAATTATCTTCCAACCTTGCCCTAAGATAAGAAGAAAGTTGGAAAAGAAATGCACTCCAAGTCCAGCACCTCGGGAGGTGCAGGTTATGCATCAACCCGCCAATCAGGGCTTTTGTGCCAAAAAATCACTGTCCCTTTTACTGACCTTAGTGGGAGTACTGCAAAATAAGGTAATGCTCTGCAGGGATAACGGTGAAAGAGTTTAGCCTCAGTGCTTTATAGAAGCTAAATAAATCTACTGCAAGAAATTCAAAGTATCTGGACTTTGAAGTGGAAGAAGATATTACATCCTTATACGATATTGGCCATGCTCAAGCACAGGATGGGCACAGATGTGGGGAAAAAGATTTATTCCCGCAATGACGGTGGAACCACTTCTGTAACCAAAGACACTGGGGAATGAAATCACCTTTATTGCTCATCAATGGAAAAAAAAACCACAACAAAACACTTTTGCTTCCTGCCTATAAAGCTGTTCACCTTTGATGCCACAGCAAACGGCCAATAAATCACATGGTAAATGCAATTTCCTCCTACATTTTTAATATTTCTTCATTCCCTGCATGAGCCTCAGCTGGAGGAAAAAACAAAAACTCTCCAGAGCTTACCATTTGGAAGTGTTACAAAATTGATTTCACAGAAGGTCACAGATTCAGTTTGTGGTTTTTTCATCTATTCCCCAAACAAGATATAGGACCAAAGCAGCACATGCTGGTAACCTCAGACCAGACAAGAAATATCAGAAACTGTTAAAATTGAAACAAAATAGAAGGGATTCAAAATTCCCTACAACACAGGGAGAAATGAAAAAGACATAGTAAGAAATTGTTGAGGACTTCATAGTTACTTCTTCATCATCCCCTAAATGAATCCTCTATTCAACCACATTCCAGACTGTTGGCCTCAAAACTGATGTTTATTGATCTGACCATTTAAATTTCCTTATATCATGACAGCTAAATTTCACCAAATAATGCTGAGTCTCAGTTAAATGCAGATCTCTTTCTTTTAAGAGAAAACATGAAAGGTAGCGGTTGTGCATACTGGGGAAAGCAATTGGAGAATTCATTTGCATCCAGGGCAAAAAAAGTAAGGACATTGGTAATCTAACATAATTCTCCACATTCACAGATATTTCTCATACTGTAAAGTGAAATAGAGTTCTACTATCTGAGTTCTTTTCTTCTTCCAAGCTCAAACAAGGCAAAAATATTTTGAAATTAGACAGATACAGACCTCTCGACTTACCTGTTGGCACCTGAATGGGTTTCTGTAAGCTCTCAGGTGTCTGTGCTTGCCAAAATGATGAAAAAAAGTTGTCTGCTGTTTTCATAATAACATTCTCTGTTTCTTTTTTTTTTTGCAGCTCCATTCAACCCTCCCAATTCAGCCGACAGTATGGTCAAATTTGATGCCTACGGAGATGGGATAGGACGATACAACGTGTTCAATTTTCAGTACACTGGAGGCAGATATTCCTATGTGAAAGTTGGTCACTGGGCAGAAACCTTGTCACTTGAGGTAGACTCTATCCACTGGTCTAGGAGCTCTGTCCCTGTCTCCCAGTGCAGTGACCCCTGTGCTCCTAACGAGATGAAGAATATGCAACCTGGAGATGTCTGCTGTTGGATTTGTATTCCCTGTGAAACTTATGAGTACCTGGCTGATGAATTTACCTGTGCGGACTGTGGGCCTGGAAAATGGCCCACGGCTGACCTGACTGGGTGTTATGACCTACCAGAAGACTACATCAAGTGGGAAGATGCTTGGGCAATAGGTCCTGTTACGATTGCATGCCTGGGCTTTATTTGTACTTTTATGGTCATTGCAGTGTTCATCAAGCACAACAATACCCCCTTGGTCAAAGCCTCTGGCCGTGAACTGTGCTACATATTGCTCTTTGGGGTCTTCCTATCTTACAGCATGACTTTCTTCTTCATAGCCAAGCCTTCTCCAGCTATCTGCACCCTGCGTCGTTTGGGGCTAGGAAGTTCCTTTGCTGTCTGCTACTCTGCCCTTCTGACAAAAACGAACTGCATAGCCAGAATATTTGATGGTGTAAAGAACGGTGCACAAAGGCCTAAGTTCATCAGCCCCAGCTCTCAGGTCTTCATCTGCCTGAGTCTCATTTTGGTACAGATTGTGGTGGTGTCCGTGTGGCTTATCTTGGAGGCCCCTGGCACCAGGCGGTACACTCTTCCTGAGAAGAGAGAGACTGTCATATTGAAATGCAATGTCAAAGATTCCAGTATGTTAATCTCCTTAACATATGATGTAATCCTCGTAGTCTTATGCACTGTATATGCCTTCAAAACAAGGAAATGTCCAGAGAACTTCAACGAAGCCAAGTTTATCGGTTTCACAATGTACACAACGTGCATCATTTGGCTGGCCTTTCTCCCCATATTTTATGTGACATCCAGTGACTACAGAGTAAGTCTTTGGATATCTGTTTCCATAAATCATGTGCATCACTTTAAAGGACCGTGTCGTCATTCACTAAAAGCTTCTTTCACTTCTTTTGTCCCCTGGATCCCTCGCGAACAAGCTCTTTCTCAATGTTAACAACTACCTAAATGTATTACCAAATTTTAGCTTATTTCTAAGAAAGCTGGTCTCCTTTCAAACTGAGCATGCACAGTTAGAGGTGGCAGGAATTAGTACTATCAGTCTGACTGTGATAGAGGCATAGAGTATGGATTAAATATTCATACTTGTACATCAGTATGTGAAGTCATAGAATCATAGAA
>VYZM01021089.1:6682-20644 GCA_013398915.1 Dromas ardeola
TACATTAGGCACAGGCTACTTGTCTTCATTTATGAGGCCTTTAGTGGCTTATGCCTACCTTAACAAAAGGTATTTTTATGTCTATACCTAAAATCATTCTATGTTTAGAGCTCTCATTATGTATAATTTGTTCAATACAAAGGCAAGTACTTATTCATGTGATCTATATCTAATCAAGCCATGATGGCATTCTGAAATGTGTAGGTTTAGATTTTAAAGCAAAGATTTTGGGCATTTGAGCATATAGTGATCTTATATTTGATTAAAATTCCTCTGGAAACATCTATAAAGCTAATCCATTACCTGCTTTCAAATAGTTCCTTCAACTGTCTACAAAAAAAACATGTTTCATCTGTTACCGCAGAAATCAGAACCTTTCTTTACTTTCATATTCCCACATATCTGTACTTAAATGTTTTTAAACTACAAGCTTTCTCTTAGGAGTGGGTGGAAAGGAGCTCCATGTTCTCTGGTGTTGGAGCATCTACCACAGTAGGAGCTCTGGTCCACAGCTACATCATTTAAATGTTAGAGCAACAGAGATATATCCATGTAATTTTATGTTGGCAGATTCATTTATATGTGAACCCAGCTTGAGCATTTACATTGTTACAGTTTCAGTTTTCTGTTTTGAAACCTTTTCATTCACTACCTCTTCTGTTGGCCAAAACAGCAACTGCGACATACAGTGGGGAAAAACAGTAAAATAAAGGGGCATTCCAGATCCAGCAACCTTGCAGGCTTTTTGAGAGATGTTGTATAGATCAAGATCACATCTTTCCTTTCTCCTCTGTATATAACAGGGAAGTTGGCCTTGCAGAATTTTTTGACATTTAGTGTTTTTGCCTAGCGACCTGATCAGAAAGAAAGACGCAAAAAATCTTACAGCCTGGATTTTGACTTGAGTTTTCAGGTGAAAATACAAGGCCCTTACCCTAACTGTGATATGGGCATGCAAGATTTGAGCTTGAAGGCCAAATATGACTACCTGAGGTCACAAAGAGAGATTCATGGCTCAGAGTGCCTCCCTACAGCCTGCAGGGTGGCACGGTAGTGGCAATTTCTGGAATGGAGCATATAATCCTCTCTTTTGATATGCTTTATCTGCTGTTTTCCCTTCTGTGACTGCTTCATTTCCATTACTCCAGTGAGAACTGCATTGTTAAGGCTTATTCCATAACTTTAGTGGGGGGAAGTCTGTAAGAATAAAGAAGTACATATTTTAAAAATAAAGAGAAATAACAAAATGCAGAGTTTGTCATAACTTTCAGTAAACTGCCTCAGTTTTGTTGCTCCCACCTGTTATTTCCCATTGGTGTTCGCCCAGGCAAGATGTGTTCAGGGATAAAAGAGAGAAAGTAAGATTACTTGGAGTCAGGGGAAATTAATGTGTTATTTGCAACAGAGCTGAAGTGCAGTGCATTGTATAGAAGGCAGCTTTAATTAAAACCTTTATTTCAGAAATAAAAGAAGTAGGTTGAAGTCCACATGAAAGAAAAGAGCGGAAAAGAGTTGCGTTGTCTTGCATTCTTCTGTTGTAGAGACTGACCACAAGCTGAAGGCACTCTCTGTGCCTGGTACCTCACAGGCTCTGCAGCCAGCTGAAGGGAACACTGGCTGGCTATAACCTCCTGAATCGGCTGCCTACGAAGTAACCTGGGTTTCTGCAACTTCCTCAGCCTGCTTTATGAAGGAAGCACTATCTTAAATCTACATAGTACTGATTACTCCATCCCCTTCTCTAATGTACTCTCCTGCCCTGACACCCTTTATTAAGACTTCGGAAAAGTATTTAAGAATAGTTTAAGGGTTGCTCTTGGTATTTCGTGTCGCCTTGGACAAAGACTTTGAGGGTGTTTTGCATAGCTGCATGTAGCTGCAGTCCTTGCTTCTTTATGTTTTCCTGTATAGCTAATTCTTCTCCTCCTAGACCCTCTTAACATAGGAACTGAAACTTCAGGGAACTTCTTGTATAGCATTTCTTTACCATATGTTTTTGGGCAGGGAAATGGACATGTTTCACCTTCCACTCATTTGCTGGCCAGGTAGTCTGTATAGAGGAAGCTAACGACTAAAAGGGTTAAATATTTTACTTCTCCCAAGATTCCCAAGATAACTTTTTATTTGCTGCTGTCTGTTCCCTGAATGAAAGTATAGAGGAAATGTCACTATTGATGCTTTATGCATTTCCTTTACAGAAATTACAACGTTTGGACTGGAATCTCATTCATTGTAATGTAAGGTCACAGAAATCAGCTAAATTGTTCTAGATTTTACATGAGATTGGAATCTGACCTGGAATGTTAGTTAAGTAAAGTAAGAACAGGATAAAGAATTGTTCCGAAAAGTATTTCAGACCGCATCTAGCCATCTGGATTGAGTCTACCACCATCAATGTGTTTTGCAGATGTGAGAAGAAATTCCAGATTGTGCTAGCTGTGCTGGCAATGGTGTTCTTACTGCCTTGAGTGGTCCTTCCTTTCAGCACTAGTATGAGTTGCAAAGTCTTGCTCCCATCCCTAAGGTAACCTACCTGTTTTAGAAGACGTCTCTTGTTCAGTGGACCTGTCTTCCTTGAGAAGCAATGCTTGTTCAACTTCATAGAGAATTATTTATCAGTTACATCAAAAATGCTTCAGTAAAGTGAAACAGTGTTAAATACATGACTTGTGTTTTTTAAAATAAGCAAATAGCTAGCTCTTACAAAAGGGTTTTCATCCTGTATGTTGGGGAAGAGAAAAGCCAAATGAAACTTCTGTTATTCTTTCTTTTTCTTTTTTTTTAATACATTAAAAGTATAAACTTGTTTGCCTTCGACTTTAGAAAATGAACTTTTGGGAGATCTTTCAAATTCTTATTGAGAAATTGCTTAGTTCTTACTCAGGCAAAGTTCCTGTTGGGTGATGTTGCCACTACTGCATTCCTAGTATACAGTTTATTTCAAAGAAGGACTTCTTGTTGACGTACACAAGGTGCAAGCTTATTTAAGGTATGCTTGAGGAAGAGATTCAAAAACTTGACTGAAGACTTTGAAATTTGACTTATTATGGTTTTGCAGACAGGGAATTATCAAGACAACTTTTTTTAATGAACAGAGCAAAAAGTTATAGCCTGCAAAACCCACAAGACAAAACTGATTTTACCAATTAAACACCTACTTCACCACAGGCAGCCAGGACTCGGGACCTAACCTGAGAAGTGTGGCTTTGCTTGTTCTTTCACTCCCTGTGAGCATTTGTTCATTTACTGCCATACAGATAATGCATTGCATTTCACAGCACAGCAAGTTTAATCAGGACATGTCATCATTAATTTGTACTGATATGCACTGATGGACAGGGTTTTCCAGGACCACGACTAGCTGTTTATCAAACGATCGTCAATTCTGGAGAAGAAATGGTGCAATCCCCCTGTTGTTTTACAGCATCTGCTTTATCATCTGCTCACAGGGGCATCTTGCTTTTTTTTTTTTTTTCCCCTCCCTTTCTGGGTTTCCCTTTGTAGCTGTCACTTGTAGACAGCTTCATTTATTTCTGCTGATTTCTAATTCCTTTTAGGAGAGATGTCTAAAAGACACGCTTGATTTATTGAACCATGTTGTGGAACTGAAATGGTTAATGATGGCAAGACAAGACTAAATACCACAATCTGCATTTGATTTCTGATGCTTTCCTGTTATTTACAAAGTGTCTCTTTGAGTATCATAAATAATTTACAGTTCAAAGTGAATACTTCTAAGTGCTAGAAAGCCAAATTCACTTTTTTTTCATTTGCTAATGTTTCCACAATATAACACAAAGCATAAAAAATGCCTTCTTATTGCTCTATAGTTTAACAAAAGAGCTATTAGATTAGCACAGAAACTCAAAAGGTCTCTTACAACAGGAGGTTAAGAAGAGGTATTAGTTGTTCAGTCTTGCAGTCTCTACTATGGTAAAATTCTAACTCCAAGCACAGAGGATTTTACCTGACTAAAGACAGCAGGGTTAACTTTTTAGCATGCAAAACTTGTTATCTCAGAAGTGCATTGTTTTGTTGCTTTGGGGAGTCACAGAGTGGGAATAACTCTGAAAGTTAATCCTAGAGAAAAATGATTTCATTTTAGTTGGACATACTGTGAATTGCTTGTAACAGGTAGAAGTAGCACACATGACTTCCAAAATGAAATCATTATTGCAAATATTTGAAGAAAAAAAGGTGCCACGGAAATTAAAAGTTTTGTCACTAATATGCAGTTAGGCTAAACTCTTTCTGTTCTTTTTACTATTGCATAGTCTAAACCAAGTTAAGGGATCTGCTAGAAGCAGTGACTAGTTGAAGAATTCCACTACTTTGCCTATAAAATAAAGACTGATATGTTTTAATGCCTAGTTCTTTTTGTAGCTAAACATCCCAAATGTTACCAGCATAGAGGGAGGCAGAAGGAAGGGGGGGAAAAAAAGCCATCCGTCTTGGGGCAAAAACATTAACTAAAGAAGAACATAGAAAGTTTGCTCTTAAAAAATTGAATTTAATATCTGTATAGTAATTATCTCATTTCAAGACAAGTGACTTCATTGGAAGATTTGCTAAAGGAGATCAAACCCCACCCCTCATTTTTTTGGTAAAAAGATAAACATAAATTCTGTCCCATACACACAGACCAAAAAAATCATTCTAAGGGACACCACATTTCAGATGAAATAAGAAATGAGCTATATCTTTAAATGATGTCTAATATTTGAAATGATAAATAATTTTGATACTATAATATCAAATATTGACAAAAATAACCAAATATCTGCAGAATTTTTGTAAAGAGAGGGAAGATATTGTTAAGGATTTCTCTATATTCAGTTTATTCTAACAAAATAGTCTTAGCATTACTCACACTGACTTATGAAAAACTTGATCAATCAGATGTATTTATTATCTGTCATTATTTATACACTATGTTTTCATTCTGAATGATCGACATTTACTTTGCCCACCAAAGTTGATTCAAAGGATTGCTAGATTCACTGTTAAAATTAGTCTTCAGTGTTTAACGTGTCCTAACAACTTCACACAGTAGGGGGAAGGGGAAAACAATCAATGCCCAGAAGGAATTTTAGGGAAATAGATACTAACTCATCAGATCGACATTTCGGCACTGGGGACAGGTTCTTAGCTGAGCTAAATAGGAGTAGTTGCCTCAGAGTCAGTGCAGTTGATTTATTACCAGCTGAAAGACTAGCGCTAGACCAACAATGTCCCAGCCCCTGTGAAAGGACATGTGTTATTCTCAGTGAATACAAATGGGGTGGGCCTTTTTAAGAGGCCTGAGTGAAGGTTTTGTACGTCTGTGTGATTTGGCAAGTGGTCTGTTTTCTGAAGCCCGAAACGATTTGCAAATTTGGAGAAAGAATTCAACTAGAGGAGGGGAGGGGAAAAGAAAAGATTTCTGGTAAATGAAACTGTAAGGACAAGGTGCCTGTGCTACCCTTCTGTCAAGTGGGATGGAGCTAAGGGCACCTCCATGGCGAGAGTCAGCCCCAAACCCTGCCTGCCTAAAGGTGCCCTCCTCCTCCAGTTTCTACGAGAGCTCTCTATCATGATGCCTAATATACTGGGGTGCAGGGTACCCTTTCCTTTCAAAGTTGCACTTTTAATATACTTTGGAGCAAGCCTAGAGTGTGGTTTTGGGGAAGGAATTAGTAAACAGTGTCAGTTTCATGGGGAATAAATGCCTCAGAGCAAGGACCTGGATTTCTCTGAATTGATGGGTTTCACAGAAGTTGTAATTGATAGCTGAAGAAGTGAGGAACATGTTAATTTGTGGCAGGTTAAGAAAGTACTCTGTAGCAAGCCCCCAGCCGCACCTCCCAGGGCCTCCATTCCCTTCAGGATGGTCAGGCAAGAGCACACAGGGGCACAGGAGAGGAGCAAAATGGCTGTGGCACATGGGGCACTTAGGTTGCAAGCGCTCAGCTGTAGTTAAAGTACCCTTACTTATAGAATGATTTTCTTAAGTAGTGTATTTGATGTATATATTGATAAATTCTAAGTTCTCAAGTGTATTTGATACTATTGTCATTCATAATACCTTAGTTTAATAACAGAAGTCACAGTATGTGAAGTGAGGAAGTATTGCTTAGGAAATATTTTTTTCAACTTTTTGAATGAGTAGTTATTTGTCAGTATTTCACGAGAGACTTGCAGATTATTGAATCTGGCCCTTATTTCAGCTGACAGCATTTAGCAAAAGAATAATATTTTATGAAATATAAATACATAGATACGAATGCATATTTATGAATTGAAAACTGCTATAAATCTAGCAGTTATAAGTTCAAATGTAACAACTGATTAAGAGGTGCAGTTTCAATGAATAGAACTATGGGATTGGTCTTTAAGCCAAATTTTTCCTCCCTTTAAAATAATCTTTACTGTATTGATATTGTCTTCATAACTGAAGATGAAAAGCATTCCTCTTAAAAAAAAAAAAAAAAAGCGGGGGGAGGAGGGTGTCAAATGCCAGAAATCCTTGAGCTGTATATTCATAATCCGAAATATAGTTAAAACTGCAGGCAGCTTTAATGATAATGTTAATTTCACCCCCTGCCCCCCATCTCTGCTAACATTCAAATCCACTACTTCTTCTGGATTTGGTTTGGCAGTCACATCCCACTCAATGTGAAGGCGTGTGAGAGAGAAAAATCAGTCTGCTAGCATACTATATTGGACCCAATTTCTTACTCATCTCATGGCACTAAGACTTCTTTTATCTGCAGGAATGCCAACTGATAGAGCATATGACAGATGAAGCAATCACTTGCAACAGTTTGACTACAGAATTCAGGATACTTTTATCCCATTGTGAAATGCCCTTTGGTACTGGCACAAAAACCCAAACCCAAACTAACCCAACAACAACCAAAAAAAAAAACATCGAAAAAACAGCCATGTTTTCAAAGGCTCCCAAATGAGTTGGCATCCAAATCTCAAATTCTTTTGTACTATCACATGAGAGCTCCAAATATTTTATTTTTTTTTTTTCCCTAGATACACAAATTGTTGGGGTGAAAGCCATCAGTAACTGACTTGTTAAAGGAAAAAACGTGGAGTGTCAGTTTCTGAGAGGCTTGGGTTACTCTTATTAACTGACGGGTCTTTTTGTCTAATTCACCAACATGTTGAACACCATGAGAATTATACTGCAGCATAGGGAACACATACAGCTTTTTAAAAGATAGGAGGACTGTAGTTCCATCTTTTCCTGTCCTAAATTCTTTTAAATTTATCCAAAATATTTCCCCCTTTACACTTTTAGGACTTCTGATCTTCTCAAAAAGAAATTGCTTATTGCTAAGATTTCATAAGCAGCTTCCATTTTTATTTTTTATTAGAAATGTAGTTCTTGCCAATTTTTGTGAAATATTCTTACACAAAATCACAAATTAGAATCACAAAACAGTTTAGACAGATACTTCTGGGGATCATCTGGTCTTCGCCTCCTTCTTCAAACAGGCCTGCAGGCCTAACATCTCTGAGGTTAGACCAAGGCCTCATCCAGTTGAATTTTGAGTATCTCCAAGGAGAGAGATTCTACTGTGTCTCTATTACAGTGTCTGACTGCCTTCTTTGGGACAAGGTCTTCCTAGAGTCTCAATGGAAATTCCCTTCCTGCAAATTATGCCTATTGTGTCTTCTCTGCTCCATGGGTTAAACTGATCAGCCTGTAGTTGCCTAGATCTGCTCTTCCTGAAAACAGCTGTAACATCTGCCTGTCTCCACTCCTCAGAGAGCTCCCGCATATGCTAGTCCATTCAGAGATTGCAGAAGAGTGTGTCTCAATGAAACTCGCTGGCTCCCTCAGTAGCTTCTGAAATCATCCAGTCTGGTTCCATGGATTTGTATGTCCAATTTGTTTTGAGTCTTCCACTCTTCATTTTAACACAAATAATACATTTCCCAATGTTGTTCACCGGGACTTAGGAGGCAGAAATGAAAGAAGGCTGTACAAGTTAAAGCAAAGTAAACAAGACATCATGTTCCTCATCCTTTTCTTGTCTTCTGTTATTAATTTCTCTGCCCCATTCAGCAGTGGGCCTACATTTAGTCTTTCTTTTTCTTCCAAAGTAACAACAGGTTCTTACTACCTTTTGCGTCTCCTGCCATCTGAGCTTTGGTTTTCCTAATTTTACTACTGAATGCCCAGAACATGTTAAAATATTTTTGGGTAACCCAACATTACTTCCACTTTCTCTACACTTCCTTTTTGCATTTGAACTCAGTCCAGAATTACCCATTCAGCCAAGCTGGCTTCACATGCCTGACATTTTGCACATTGAAATGGACAATTCTTGTACTTTGCGAAGGCTGTTGTTGAAGGTTAACCAGATCTTCTGTACCCCTTTGTCATTCAAAGCAGTTTCCCATGTGATTATGCCTATAAGTTTTATTTGATTATTTGACTTCTTCATGTCCCTCAGGATCTTAAACTCTACTGTACCCTGGTTGGTTCTGCCAAGGTTACACTTGACTACCTCATTCTCAACGAGTTCTTATTTGTGAGTAGCAGCTATACCAGGAGAGCCTCCCCACCCTGCATCTTCACCACCTGTGTCAAAAAATTGTCCCTGCTGTACTCCATAAATCTTGTGGATTCTTCGTGTCCTGAGGTGTCCCCATTTCAGCAGATATCAGTGTGGTTCAAGTCCTCCTTGACAAACGGGGCCCCCAGTTACAAGGCTTGTTCCATTTTTTTCAGTTGTCATGGTGTCGTCTCCTGTCATGTAAAAGTGTAATCTTTGACTGTCTCCGTAACTTTTTTGTCACTGAAACGTAGAGCACAAATTATTCATTTATTTACCTCTTTGTTTACCTTCCTCACCCTCTCAGAAAAGCAGCTTACTCAGATCGGGACTTGCTTTAGACATTAAAGTCTATGCATTTCAATGTTCAAAACTTTGCTGTCTGCAGTGTAGGTTTTCTGTGGTCTGAATGCCCTGAGTTTGTAGTAAGATGCAGTCTAAATTTTCTGAATGCTGAGAATTCTCCAGTGACACTCTCTAGTTCTCTCCCAAGGGACCTATACATAATTGATGAGAGACTGGGAAAGAATACAACAATGTCTTATCTCAGAGAACCACGGGATGCATCAGGTCTGTGAGTGAGCACAGGAATGATAACAATATAGGAACCAGGATATGACACTGCAGTTGGGCTCTTGAACCAGGCTGGCCTGTGTTATCTTAGGTTCCAGTCAACAAATTATACTATGCAGGTAAAGCTTTTGTGTTTTATATGGTATGACTATATTATGTCTTGAAAAATAATATCCTGTCTTATGTCATGAAAACATAAGTTGTAAAGATATTCTTTTGATTTACTGGAACTTGTTCTTCATCTTCATGGTGAAACAGAAAAAAACCCAAACCTACTCCAGGTTACGTTTCACAAAACAAAATGAGACCAAAATGCTGATTTTTGTCTTGAAGGAGCCAAAATACTTTCATACATGAGTGCACAGCAGAATAAATGAATTTTGAGGAAACCAACAAATGGCAGATTTATGATCCTGTGTCTCATGTTCCTCTTGCCTATTCTGTTGCTCAAAGCTTTCAACTAGCAGTTGCTGAACATCTAGAAAAACCTGAGTGATCTCTTGGAGCAGGAAAAAGGTAGAGTTATTCAATTACATTGTAAAGACTGGCAGCAGTCTAAGGGCAAGAGTTGACTCTGTAAATCTTAGAGTCTAGGATTCACCTGTGAGCCTCTAAATATACAGACCTCGTAGATGATATTTTCAGTGAATTCCTGAACTCTGGAAACAGTCTTGACATGACAGCATTCTTGTCACTTGTCTGCACTGAGTGGAAAATTCTGCTTCTTTTTTGAGCAGAAAGGGGAGCAAACTCCCCTTTGTTGGGATTGTCTTTTCTCTTAAATACTTCAAACAAAATGTTAAATATTGCTTCAGCTTGCTAAAATTAGTGCAAGCTGGTTGCTAGCTATGGAGATGGTAGCTTGGTAGATGATTTAAAAAGAACATTTAAGTATGTGAATGCTTTCATTGAAGACAATGGGTCTATCACCATTCTTAAAGTTCAGTATGTTTTTAGGTATTTTGCTGTCATGGGGTGGTTCTTTTTAGACAAATTTCATGACCCAAATTTTTGTAAGCAATCAGAAGGTACTCAGCTATTACAGATAAAAATAGCAATAATTCTTTCTTCCTCTTCTGTAGAGGAAATAGCGCAATTAGCTATTTTTATTTGCTTGCTAGTGTGCATGAGAGAGTAGTTACCATCCATGCGGAAGCTAGACCCATCCAAGACAGTGAGTCTAGTGAATTCCATCATCATCAAATGATACTCCTCTATCGATGTCTCAAGAGAGATTTTGATGCCCAGATACTTATGGATTGGTGAATCGTTGCTCAGGTTAATTTTGTCTCCTGTTTTATAGATTTAAAGGACTCTGAGGACTTTGTTTGGAAAGGAATTTCCTGGCGATTCAACTGAGATAAACCCCCCCCCCCCCCCTTTTTTTTTCTTTTTTTAATCCTTCTAGCCTTCATCTCCATGGGTTAGCTACACAGCATGAATAGGAATACAGGTTAACTGGCTGAGCAAAGGAGCTAGTTTCCGTTAAGGCATATCAAATGGCCTTATTAAGACACAGACAGTAAAAACATGTTAAATTCATCTAGCATCAATCAAATGAAGCTGGGATCCTGGTTGCTTATATGTTGGTAAATAACTGCCAAGGGGGAAAAAAATAGTTAATCATTAGGCTAATTTAATGTTCTTACCTCAATGCTATGTCTTTGACCTAGGTCTTCCATTTGCTAGATCTTTGATGGCAGTGATGACTTATTCCAGCTTATTTCTGACTTTGAACTGGAATGCATGTTGGTTCAATCAGAAATGCAGGCAACATCCAGCAAATTTTGGAGTACATAATGAAGGTGGTTTTAGCTTTCTGAAACCTGAAGCAAAACTGAGTAGTGAGAAAACTAGAAGAGAAGCCCCTCAGAAGGTGCACAAGAGACATCAGCGGGAATTTCTGAGTTGTTTGGAAGCCCACATCATTAAAAAATTAAGCAAGCAACCTACCAAAACAATAAGGCAAAGATCAGAGAGAAAACTGTGAGGCTTAGACTTTGTAAGGATAGGAACAAACTACTCCACTGTTCTTGTTCTAATTTCTATAACTGCTTGTCTGTAGTACTGTCTGGAACCCTTTAATTCATAAACATCTGGCAATAAAACTTGGAGACTACCTTTCATGTTTTCATCGCTTTCAGTCTGTAAGTCTGTGAGTGCTTTGCTTCCTTGTCTTTCCAAGAATAAATCTAAGGTTTTTTGAAAATTTTTGCAAAAGTTCATGGAACTGGATTTCACTTTTGTGTAACAACACAGATATTTAATCACTGCAAATGAGTTCCAGGTGTTGTAATCTTCATTGCTCAAACTAAGAATATCTTTCTGGAATAAGTGCATCTCAGCAATTTTGGTACAGTGTATTGTATCTGTTCCTATGTGAAAATGTTTGTTTTATCTGTCAACCCCCAATAGATTGGTGTTAGTATTTAACTATTCTGATTATTTTTTTCATCAAAGATGTCTCTTTTCTTCATATAAAAGTGTTTTAGTTCCCTGTGGATCCACTAAAATGAGTTACGCTTTGTGTTTCCTTAGAATATTACTTAATTTTGTCAATTAATATATGAAGCCTTACAGTTCAAAAAAGTTGAAATTATTTGAGAATATAAATCTAGAAAAACTGCCACATGAATAAATAGCTGTTTTCTAATAAGGAAAAAAAAAAAAAAAAAAGAAAAATCTTCCTCAATGTTTTGGGTAGTCTGTGACCAATGTCTGTATCTTTTAAAATTTAACACTCCTTTAAAATAAAAGTATTACAATTTTGGAAACTGTTGGGAGGGGATGTATGTTCTCTACTTTTTAAAATTGAGACTTAGCACTACTGAATAGGAACACTCATCCTTAGAATTATCTGAGTTATCTTACCCCTTTTGTTTCAGAATCAGCTGCAGATTTTTTTTTTTTCTCAAGCAAATTTTTAAGAACGGTGTTGATTAGCTTGTTTATTATATGACTCAGTATTTTTTCTGCTCTGAATTTTAGTAGTTTTCTTTGGTCACTGGAAGAGAGCTAAGCCCTGTAGTGCAGTCCAGCTGCTGTCTCGCCATTTTGTACACTACGTGCTCCACAAACAGGAGATAAATCCTAAAAAGGAGCAGTTCTCTTAGGGAACTGGTGGACTTCAGGCATCAAATAGATTGAGGATCTGATTCTCTTCAGTAGAAGTTTTTTTCTTTTTTTTAAAAATCTCTTCTCTAGATACAAATTACAATCTGACCAGCATAAGGAGCATCTCAGCTCATAGCAAATTAGACAACAAACTGCAGCCCATCATTTTCCTTCCTACTCCCTCATTCAGGGAGGAAGGAAAACATTACGTCGCCTCTGTGCAAACAGGTTTCTCTCTGATGTACTTGGCCCGCTACACGAGCCAGTGAGGAGCAGTGAAGCCAAAGCTGTTCCTTTTCTTTATTTCATTTGGTCCTTTCCCAGCTTTTTGTCAGTGGAGTCACAAATCGAATGCTGTTGAAGGAGGGGAGCATTATTTCCCTGGATAATGTAATAAAAGCAGTGACAATCTCCCTCTCTGTTATAAAGAGACACTGGACTTGTCCTCCCTTGCATTTGTAATTGGAGTTGGTGAGAATCTGGGAAGGACAAGAAAAGGACCTGTGGAAACAAAGAACTGAGCTTCTGCCATGTCAGGAGCATGAATAGGAGTACTCTGATAGGGAGAACAATAAAACCAGTACTCTGTTTGCTATTTGTTCCTTGAGGTAGTCAAATACTCATGCTATTTACCTCTGAAGCGTGTGTGTGAGGGGGGTTTTTGGTGCGGCAGTAATCGTAAAGGCAGCTTGTCTCTCAGTGAATAATTAGAAGTTTGACTGGTCGCATCCCAGGCTTGGGGACAGGACAGACACGGACGCTGGGGGAGCAGCAGTGGCTGCCGCTGCCACAGTGTGGCTGTGATAAGAGAGTTAGAGACGCTCAACCGGGTGGCATTAACTAAAGCATTTTCTGGCGTTTCAGCAGAATGGGATTATCTGTTCACGTTATGTTCTGAATGGCAAATAAGTGTGTATTAGATTTCTTGTTGGGTTCTTTAATACGTCAATACTTTAGACATTGTGTTACTCAATCTAATCTAACATCTATTATTGAATTTTCAGTTTCCAAATCTGATCTCCATTCATTCTCAAACTTTTCCTTCAATGCATTTAGCACACAAGAAAAACACATTTTCACTCATCTCTGTCTTAATTTAGAACACAGTGTACTTTTGATCTCAGTTTGTTCCTTTTCTTGACTTAGAAAAATGAGCATGTTGTTCTTTTTTTATTGCCCCCTTTTTTTTTTTTTTTTTTAAATCTGCCTGTAAGTGGCACTTTTTGTTCTCATGACTTAAAACACATCATATTGTGATACTGTTTGTTTTCTGTCCTCTTCTCTGTATGCATTTAGGGCTTGTGAAAAGTGACAACTAGACCAGGCTGTGAAAGTGAAGGTTTCTGACAATCCGTAAAGCAGATACTCGTAAGCGACAAAGGGAACTCTCGTTCTATTGCATATCATTTAAAAGTTAACTGTTGAGATATTTCTAAGGTTTTCCCTTGATATCTTGCTTGTGGACACCAGATATACAAATGATGGCTACTTTGACTGAGGCAAACTGACATACTTGACTCATATTTGTAACAAAGACTCACATGTCAAAAGCAATTTGCATTTCTTTCGTACCAGACAACTGATCTAAATTCATCTGGTTTAATTTCATTCAGCAGTTCAGGAAAAGATCATTGATTACTTATTCTTTAAAAATTCCCTGTTGTGCTAATTTTAATAGACAGTTTCCACCTTGATGTTTTTTGTGTTTGTTTTTTTTTTT
>VYZM01021101.1:10857-45341 GCA_013398915.1 Dromas ardeola
TTCATCTGGATCAGCATTTTAGGAAGGTTTTTTTTGAGAAACAGAAATCTAATGTGCAATGTGTAAACAATGAGTAGCCAGAATATTTTAAAATCAGTGGTATTTATTATGTTTACATCCTTGCTAGTGAGTAAAGGGATACTGAAGAAGACAGACTCACAGCAGTTGTGAAAGGAATAAAAATGTTGCCAAAGAGTTTTACTTTGTCGTATCTACTAGATTGTTTTAAAAATCTATTTTGAATTTCAAACAGCAGCATTTACAGCAAAAGAAAATTCACTTTTATGACACAAAAAAATCTCATGAAAAAAACATAGAAAATCCGAGAACATTTCAAAATTAACTGTCTCTAACCAATAAACATCGTTTTCTTAAAACTGGAGACACTTCTATTTCACTCCAGCTAGATGGGGCTCTACATGAACTACTGGAACTGTCATTTGTATTTTCTTTCCATAAAACCAGTTAAATGTTATTATTAATTGATCTTACCTCTGAGGGTGTTTTTTTTTTTTCTCCTGTTTCCTGTGATACCTGCAAAATTAAAAGCACTGTCAATATTAATGAAGAGGAATAAAAACAGGACTTCTTAATTATATAGACTGAAATATATGTTTGTATTTTTGGAGGAACTTAGTGAATGAGGAATTGACTTTTTTGTGTGTGTCACAAATCTGCACCTGCCTGCTTTTGACATTGTGGTGTGTATTTTTTCAGTTACTGCTTGAAAAAGCTCTGTTTTAAATCTCCAAAATTCACTTAAGAGGGAAAAAATGCAGACTCAGAACCTCAGTAAAATTAGCGTGCATGACCTTGGGCTTTATCTGAAGCTCGTGATGTAATTACATTTGGGATGCATAGGTTTACCCTATCCCAAAGCAAGATGTTTAAGATACATCAAAGAAATTATCCTCTAGAAATGCCCATTTCTTTCCATTGACTGTAAAGGGATCCCAAGCAGCTCCCTCAGATACAGATGTCTGCGTAGATTCTGACACTTAGCAGACAAGTGGAAATCCCCCTCCCCCTTTCCTGCTACCCTTCCTATGTCTTTCTCTTGACTTCAAGGACTGAGGTCTAATCTTTTATCCTCAATTAATGCAGGAGTGAAAGGATGATTTTCATTTGCTTTCCACTTCTATTTTAAGAAAGGAAACAATGGTTTTGAGGGAAATCTGGAGTTGGTTTATGTTAGTGCTCAATTATGCATTATTTAGACAAGGGTAAATATTAGGATTTGAGAATCCAGCACAAGAGTAATAGATTTTTCTTTCTTTAAGGAAAATAGCCTATTTGCTTTACTGCCAGGCATTGACTGTTTCAATATGTTCAAGCCTAGAAGGCTGAAAACAACGACACAGATGTGATTCACATAGGGCTCACCAGCATGGTGCTTCAGTCTTCTGGCTTGTTGGAAAGCTTCCAGGGGATTTAGGAAAAGAACACACTGAAGAAATGCAAACCGTTATTTAGCCAATTAGTTGGGAAAATGTGTTTTTTCAGCATGATTGGAATTAGCTTTTTTCATTTTTATTTGCTCTCATCAAAATTTCCCCACACTGAACAAAATATTTAGTCACAGAGCTGTTATCTGTAGTTAAAATAGTTATGTATCAATCCCAGGAAGTTTTAGAACACCCTGTTTATTAAAGGGCTTACATGTCTCCTAGGTGATTGTAGGAACAAAGTGGAAGCACACTGCATAACAATTTGTTATGTTATTGTTTCAGTGATGTGGTATTGGAGCCTAGATCATGTTTTGTACGTGGAGTTTATTTGACTATTTTAAAATTGTAAATCCTAATTACAAGACTATATGTATTAGATCCTTCTTTCCTGAACAAGATTATCAATGTATTGGGTATGGGGAGAGGTGAAAGAGACTGTAGGAAAATGCTACTCAGTGATGCTGTTCTTGCACGATGTTCCTAAGAACTGATGCAACTGAAAGACAGATCAATGTGGAGCCATTTAAAAAAGTGTAATTAAGTCATCTTGTTTTATGTAAGATTGAGACATATTAAGGTTTTCTCAGTCTTTAGATGAATCTACTGTAGATGCAAAAATTTGCAGATAAAAATCAAAAGTGGTTTTACAGGGAGGACCTTCCAGGCTTTCCACATAGTAATGAAATATGATACAAAGCAGTACAGTGTCAATAAATCTACAGGATAAAGGTCAGGTTTACATCGATGGACAGAGCTGGCAAATACATTTGCTCCTGCAATGTCTGTGTTTTAAATGCCACCCTCTGATGAACCTAGTGCAGAAATACACTTTCGGGTTTGATGAGATGTCAGTTTTGTTCAGTGCTGATCAAATAAGATGAATGAAAGTGAAACAAGAACAAAAATATTACTTCTGTCATTTATTTTTTATGCATTACAGGAAGTGGGTCAGTCAGGGAAATTTCTCTTAAACAAATAGCAATCACTGCACAATATCACCCATTGATCTATTTCACAGCAGGCAATAGCCTTTTTGTCAGAAAGAACATACAATTCAAATACCACAGAATACGTAGAAATGTCCGTGACAGGTTCAAAAAGTATCTTCCCCTCCTTTTACTTGCCAAGCCATCCTTTTCCACAAATCAATCTAGGCTGCAGAGGCAGGGTGTCGCAAAAACACTTCCAGATCTACAACGAAGGCAGATATTCTAAAAAAATGTGTAACATAAATATTGTCTAAAGTAAAGGAAATTTAGCATTTAGCAAAAATAATTTGTTTTCTATGATATAAACATATAAAAAATACGTGGTGAATTGGCAACTGCACGAACCAAACTTATTTTGCCTAACTGTAGCAATTTGAAGGCCCTGTGCTTAGGCTGAGTAATGTATCCTATCACTAATTCATCGTCTTCAGAAAATGCTATCAATGCTAGGGTCCATGTATCCCATAGTAAATGTTTGTTTTTAAAAAAAAAATATTTTGTGGATAAACTGTTCTGAGAATGTGACACTTTCCTTTACACTTAATTTGCTTGTGAAATTATTTTGAAGTGTTTAAATGCAATATCCTGCTTTGAATGATTCTAAGCAACTTTCATGTGTCTGAAATGAGGCAGCTAAATTCAAATATAAACATCTAAATAAGTAGTTTGAATTCCTGAGCATTGATAACTTGCATGGAGGTAAATGTTATTTCCAGTTTATCACCTGCGTGTCAGCACTGCTAAAAAGCAATACAAGAAATTGTCTAATAGTGTTTTACAGTAAAATACAGAATGTCTTCTTTATATGAGTTATTTATTGAAATAACTGAATTACTTCACTTTGCTTGACAAGTTGTCTTGATTTGATCATAAAATTCACAGATTATATCTTCTTCTGAAGATGTGTATTTTAATGCAGTGTCACCCATACGCAGGACTGTTTTGATTTAATTTCAGAAGACACTTTTCTAATGCTCTGGCATATTATTTATAGAGGTCAAATAAAAACCTGTAAATCATAATGAGTGTGTGAAATAAACATTCCTCTAGTAATGAACTGAGATCCGTGAGAAATACTGAGAACCTCTCACCTCTGGCTGAAATCTGAGTTTACAGGTAGCCCGTAATCTTCACTTTATAATTTTCCTTTTTAGAGGAAAGAATATGTCTCACTTTCCTTCTCAAAAGTGGGGAGGAAGGGGAGGAAAATAACAGTGTTCGTGAAAGGGAAAGTTGGTTATAGGAGCAAGTTAAAATAAGGAGAGACACCTACATGCCCGTAGCTGATTTGTTTCTGCTCTGTCCACTTGTTGGATTATATACAAATATTTAAGTATTTACCATTCAATATAAAAAGACTGCAGATCTTAACCATGGTAACCATTGTATCACTTGCTATTTAGTATACCTGTCTTACCCTACCAATGCCGAGAAATACTGTTAAAAGAAAAACATGTATTCAAGGCTTCAAAAGTGCTGATTATATTGTATAAGGTTTTCAGGAAAAAAAAAATCCACGTGTGATACACTTTATAATCTCAATAGTTCTCCAGCTTCTCAGAATCTTTTTAAAACATGAAGAGACTGTAATGACAAGGGAAAATTTGAGAATTACTCTCATAGCATGGCAAATCCAGAGCTTATGGGAATGGCTTCTTTTTTCTTCTACTCTTTCTCTCCACTGTATTGTAAGAACACATTAACATTTGCATTAAATCCTATAACCTATAAAATTAAGTAATATTGGGATTTGGGGATTTTAGCTATGCTTTGCATTATGAGCACTCTTATGTGATACCTTATAGTATGTTTCCTTTTATGAAATGGGATTGCAAATGAAAATAAATACATAACATTTTAGGGCAATATTACAAGCTATGTATTATTATACACACTTGCATTTAACAGGGATACCACAAAAATGAGACAAAGCCTGGATTTTTTTAAATCTTTGTTTTTTGCCCTGAAGATCTACTGTAAAATTTGCCTTCTGTATATGAGAGCCAAGAAAGACACCCTTTCTGTTCCTTAAATCTTTCAGCTACTGGTCTATTGTTACATCCCAAAAGTCAGAGAACATTTGTGTAGTGATCTTGCATAATAACCCTTGTTTGGCACATTTGTGTGGGGCTTGGATGTCAAGGCTTGGAGCACATCCCTCCACCTGAGGGCTCAGCTGCCCGGGCTCGGGAGCCAGCTTTAGGTAATGGAGCAGGTGGGTGGCTGTGAAGAGACCTGTCTGAGGAGGGGATCCCAACTTCCCGCCTGGGAGCAGTGTTTTAGCTGAGGCTTTTGGCCTTGGTCCTTGTGTGATCTAGGCTGCAGCCATGCCAGTGGCCTGGCTGATCTGGGCCCTGGCCCAGAGACTTGGTTCTCCGCCTTGAACTTGGACCTGTCTGGCGATCTGGACCCTTGGCTAAACCTGGTTTCCCTCACTGGTTTGCTCTGCTTGCCTTGCTGCGCTATGGTGGGACTGCCCTTTAGTGTGTGAAACCTCTGTGGCTACCTGCCTTGTTTTCACAGTTTGTTCCCGGCTCAGCTTACCCTCTTGAAGCAGCACCTGACCTGGCTGCTCAGCCATGCTAGAGAAGTGAAGGGGAGCTATCGGCTCCAAATTGTAAATGCAGTGGGCAAAGCAAACCTGAAGGAGACTAGAGACCTCCCTGTGGACTATAGGGAGCCTGTAGACTCCTTTTGTTCAATGACCTAGAAGAACTCACCTTTCTGTAGCTCTCTCTTTTGACCAACCTGAAGATTAAGTACCCAGTTCCCAGGTAAATGTAAATTGTACCAGAGGAAGGAAAGTTATATATTTTTCCTATTTGGTGAGACATAAGACTGTCTTGGAAAACAGGAAGAACTAAGCCATGCATATTGCACGTAAATAACTCACAAGTTTAAGTATACCTAATTTCAGACCGAGTTTTTTACAGTTGCAGGCTGGATGCAGATCTTCCAGATACATACTAGACATCCTAATGTGATATCTTTCAGGTGAAAGGAGGATCAGCTACATTTTCCCTCTCTGAAACTGTACGCTAATGCCCTTATTTTTATCTCTCAGATCTCTGTTAGATTGCTGCTCTGTCTAAAGCACCTTCCTTCCCATCATTACCATATATAATTGACCTTTTTAATAGTGTCAGAGAACAGAGATGGAATGTTAAGGGAACTTTGTATATCCACACAGTGAGGCTTTTGGCTGTGTCCTCTTTTACACTTGCAGAGAAAGTAGCTGACAGTGTTCCAGTGACAAGGAACTTAGTGCCTGTCTTCAGGGCATATTAATATTGTTGACTATTTTGAAGACAGCAAACATTTGATAAGCATGCAGTGAACTATCCCATGGAATTGTTCTTGCAGTGGTAAATAATTTCACTCACCTTTGCTGACTAAGCAGGTGTTCTTATGTATGGTTTCCAGTTGTACTTTATAAATGACTTTAATTTACAGTGCATTACATGGCTATGCTTCTAAATCCCCATGCAATAATTTGTATCCTTTCCCTCAATAGTTTAATTGTTTGTAATTTCTTTTTAAGGTAACTTCTTGATAATCCAATCCAACAATTTCATTCCCTTGCTTCTGAATAATAAATCTTTAGGTACTGTTTATTCAAATTATCCTATGTACTTATTTTATAATTCTTTCTAATCTGGGTAACACAAACAGTACTACTCTTACACTTCCTTAGGGAAAAGAAGAAGCACCACAAAAAATTATTTCTTTACATAAATACAAACAGAACATTTAATTAGATTTGCTAGCATAGCTGACAAATGGTCTGCATGTACCATAACTGGGGTACATATATCATGTATGATTGCACTTTAGTTGGAGCTTTACAGTATCATAATACTGTATAAGCATCAGTGTAAAGAAAGGTTTTAGTTCCAAAAATAAAACTTCATCTTAATCGAATCTTTGCAGGAGTTTTTAGTATTCTGAACTCCACAATATGATCCCCGGGACCTTAAATTCACGAGAGAATATTTGTGTAAAGAAAATAATGTGGGAAAACCCAGAAGGAATACATGTCTAAAGAAATATGGTCTTACATCCTTCCTGTTTGTTCAGGATGGATCACTGAGCATGTGAAACAATATCTGAACTTTTCTTGCCTGTCAATGGGACAGGAAAGGGAACTTTAGGATGACAGTCTTGGTGGTTTGTGAGATGGTGAGGTTTGCGTTTTGATACTGGTATTTCCTACTTGTCAAATGAAAGCATTCAAGCAAAAGGTTGGAAAGGATTACGAGCTCTGTGATGGTCTTCATTTAAGAGGAAACTTGGTCTTCACAATGTCATTAGAAAACTCACAGAAAAGCACATCACGTAATGGGCATGGAACTTAAAACATATTTATAATTTTTTGAAGGCTAAGTCAATCCTGCCAAATTTTTAATGGAATTTTCTTACATCTAATTTTCTACATCTGACTCTTATGTCATTTTCTATAACTTCAAAGAGGAAACAGTGCATCTAATACTTGCTTTGACCCTCACTAGCTGATGAAAAGGATTTTTTTAAATGACAGTATTCAGTAATACATATTAAATACTTTCTAGTTGTCAGTGTGATAGGGACTTTTTGAAAAAACTGTTTTGCTTGAGAAGAAATATAAAAATTCTGAATTCTTTTTCTGCTGACTAAAAATTCTGAATTTCCCAGTGTATATATGTATCTGGACTGCAGGCCAATTCTGTTATAGTCTTTTCTTCCTTTAAGCCTTATGAAATGAATCTACTGTTTTGCATAGTTGCTAAATACCAAATATATTAAGCTCATGCCACATCTTAAATCTTCTATTTAATCTTCACAAAGCTGTAAAATGAAATTAATGAAACAAATTAATGGGCATAATCCAGTTCATTAAATTTGCCCTTTTAACCTGTGTAAATAGAAATTCACTGATTTTTATGGCAATAGTTTATAAAACCTAGTTGGTGGATGTAACCTCTTTGAAATGGTTGTGTTTTTATGTATTTAACTGATTTACCCTTCTTTCTTTTATTGCCATAGTGGTTTTTTCCATGTTCAAGTCATCACTGGAATATGAAATTTCTTTCTGAATTACCTTACTTTCTTCAAAGCATGTAATCATGAATGCAGAACTTTGTATCTTTATCAGTGCAGGCAGAAATCACTCAGAAGTTTACAGCCTGCTTCTCTAAGTAAGGTCGTCAGCACGCTAAAGTTGAAAGCAGGTGAATAGATGTCCTAATAAAAATGGCAGGATTAAATAAGGAAGATAGTTTTCGTAGGTTGTTCCTGGTCCTTTAGAGGCAGATTGTTTTTTTAAAAAAAAAAAATCCCCCAAAAAAGCCTGCCATCCAGAAGTTCATTTAAGGCCTCTTGATTCTCTGAATACTTGGCATTTGTTCCATTTTTGCTCTTCTTTTTAGATTCAGATTTTAGGATGTGAGAAAGGTAGACCTGTTATGATCAGCAGCAAGTGGCAACTTTTGTGACCTTGGCTTTTGTAGATTGGGGACAGTAAAAAATTCAAAAGTGATTACTGGAAAATTTAATTCACCATTTATGGTCCCTCTATGCCCAGTCATCATAAATTAGTAGGGAGAGGAAAGAAAAATATGGAGAAAGTCAATTAAAACCTCACTGTGTCAGTTGGAATCAAATATAGTCATTAACGAAATATATTAAAAATAAAGTCTTAGGATAGAAGTGTTTCCTAAATTTCTAGTAACGCATTTTTCTGACTTTCCCCTCTGTTCCTTTGCTGTCACCTGGTCTTTGATAACATTTCCTTATATGCCTTTTAATTTGTTCTTACTTTCTTAAAAAACAGTCCTGACTTACTATAAGTGGATATAATTAATGGGTGATAATTGAAAATTGACAAGAATTTTGATGCTTTACTAGTTAGCTGCCCTCATTTTGTTTTTTGGATGGCTTTTCTCTTTATCCTTCAGAAAGGACACAGGACCTTACTGGCTGTAGTCACGGGTGTGCAAATACACACTGAAACAGCTTTTCACATTTCTAATGCTTTTATATTCCTCACATAAACACAGTTACACCTAGGCATATATGCCTGCAGGATTGAGTTTTATGGAGATGTAATAAACAAGGGAAAATTCTTGTTCAGATGGAATTTGGCTTTTCTCTAGTGATGTCACATCACTTTAAACTAGGTTAGTGACACTGGGAATAGGAAAGGAGAGTTCAGTGTGTGTCTGCTTTCTCTTCCGAGTCTACTGAAAGTGCTCTCCTAGCAATGTGGGTATTCTCTCTGGTCAGTTCATCAGAAGTAGCTGAGTCAGGTATCATAAAATAACTAACCCATATTCACTTGCTAAAAGCTCAGGCACATCACACTCATTTTTTAATTAGTTTAATAGTTACAGGTTTATTGTAGCAATAAAATATGCTATAGCTGTAGCACGTCAATTCAAAAACACTATTCCTTCTTCATAAGGAGGCTGTCCAGAGATTATCAAACTACTATTCGAGAAATTAGATGACACTGTGTTAGTGTCAATGTGGAGAGTATTCATCTGCAGTTGCAGAACTTATCTTGGAGAGAATTGCGATTCAGATATAGCTGATTGTATGTATCTACATTTTAAATTAAAAATTAAGACCTTGGAGTCCTGGCTCTACTGAATTTCAGTGAATTACTATTTGAACAAATACGACTGTTGTCAATAGTAATTTTTGAACACTGTTGAAGCTAAAGGAGGGACAAGAGCTTAGTGTTAAGTGGGAAGTTACTAAGGTAACCCCCATGGGCATCGCTGAGGCTGTTAGTGGTGAAGGATTGGATCAAGAAAGAAAATGGTTCTCAGACAAAGCGTTTAAGATTATTGAGGACAGAAATGAAGTCCAAAGAAGAAACTAAATAAACAAATTTGAAACTGGTCATACAAAATCAAGAGAGCAGGCCAGAATTAGAAGATGGCAACAAAGATAGTAGCTCAGGAGAGATGTCTGAGTAAGAATCTTATTGATAGAAGATTTTGCACTGCCAACTAATGTTATTAAATCGGCAACTAGAGAAATCCTGAGAGAAGAAAAGCATGTGATTGATGTGACTAAAAACACTTTGAAGAAGATAAAACAGTGTTAAATAATATTGATTGTGCAGGTGAAATAAACTATATCCGTGAAAATCTGGAGTAACGTCTGCCACTGAAAGGGGTCAAAAATAAACCTTTCAAAAGTGGATGATGTGCTAGCAGAACTTAAAAGGGATTAGGGTGCGGGGAGGGAAACTGGATGGTGACCTACCGATTGGGTGAGATTGACATAGTGCGAAGGAGAGGTGGCTGGAAGGAACGTACAAATTACCAAACAGTTTCTGTAGCGTTGCATGTCAGCATGTTAAAAGGCCTCTGGAAACGATTTAATGGAAAACAATGTGAATAGATAGGGTAAGGTATGAAGGGGTCTTAAATGAGCGGATGGCAAACCATACGACCATGATTAATATAACACTGTGAGAATTTGGGCAACTGCCTTGCTGTTCTCAGAGATACTAATTCTGGTGGGAAAAATTAAGTATGAGTTTATGAAGAAGGTTGTGAAGATGAGGCCTGCGCCATAAAAAGAGGTTAAAGAGTAGTTTAATTATCACAATCAGAAGCCATTAATAAATTTGTAGGAGTAGTGAATTGTCGAATAGATGGGTGGTGGTTTGGAAAATATTTTAAGATTACAATTCTGTACCTAGGGAAAGCAATCCTTCACTAGACCTAGAGAAGGTGATCTAGAGAGGGCAAGTATGTATGGAAAAGAGAAAGAGGGGAACATTGCAAAGAACCTGCCCAAAGGCAGAGAGGACTGGAGAGAAATAAAAATAAAAAAAATATTACCAGTAAATAGACAAAGGTAGACCATACATATATTTTGTGTAGAAATCTATGCTTGAATACTGTGGTTATATTGTAAACATTCTGGGGAAAAGGAGTCATTAATCAGGATGATAGTGATGTTTATGGATAAATTCTTAGCAACAATCCAACTTCTCCAAAATTAGCAAAGAACTTAGAAGATACTTTGGTGGAATAACTATTGTGGTATGCAGGCATACAGTGGGGAATGCTTCATGCCAAATTGTCAGTATTACTGGTCAGAATGTTAATGTTTTCCAAGGGGGAAGGTTTTTGACACGTACAAGAGAGAGACTGTGGACTCAGTTTTCCCTGAAAACTCATTAAATTTGGTAAGATTTCTGCTACTACTTTTGTTTTTCTTTTAATTTATTTTGGTATGAAACTAAAAGAATAATTTCAAATGCAATTTATAGAAAATGGTCTAAAATGTTAAACAGAGTAGAAATTAATAAAAAATAGCTTTATCTGCCTGTGAATGAAAAATATACATTCATCTTGTTTGCTGTTAAAAACACATTAATGGTAAAACCTCAAGCTGTGTGTCATTTAGGTTTGGCTTGTATAATTAAGGTATCTCTGCTTAGAGAGAACTGTGGGCTCTGATATTGTTCACTTTGTGTTTTACACGCTTTGTCATGACCCTTTGTTTGGTTTTCACTTTTAAAGTGTGTGCTCATCAAAGAAAAACTTGGCTCTGTATGGGCGTTTGTGTTTGGTGTGCAACCATTGCCAGAGATGCAGATTGTAGGAAAGATTTAAGAATGTATTTGACCTGAAAACTCTAGCTACATACATCTCTACCTATACATAGTCTTACAGACATATAAGTATGCATGCTTCTGAGGAAAAATTGCATCTTTTGTGTTCAAAGGAAATGTGTATGAAATCTGGTAGGTGAAATGCTGACCCCATGGAATCAGTGACAAGTTCTATGTTGATTTCTAACAGACTAGTATTCGGCCCTGTAGAACACAGCGTGCAAGCGTGAATGCGTGTGTTTTGGTGAAATACAGGGAATCTATTCCAGTTCAGGATAAAATGCCAGAGGTATCTTTTGTTGGTAGATGGAGGGATAAGAGGCTGCTCTATTGCTTGCTTTATTTGGAAGGAGTTCATTTCATTCAATGGTACCATAAAATGAAAAAAATATTTCAGGACTGCTGACTTCTCTTCTGTCCCAGTCTAAGAACACAGTCTGAATTTTGTTCTGATAGCTAAGTATTTTGAGGGGGCAAAAAAACCTGAACAAAACTACCTAAATGTTTTAGGAGCTGTACTGACCTTCTCAAATTGAAACAGAAGTATTTAAGTGCACATGTTCTTTCTGAAAATGGGATTTCAGTGCTTTTGAAAGACTTCCCTATTAATTTACTTTAATTTAAATGGAATTGATCAAGGTAAGCTTGCATAGTTTTAAA
Source organism: Dromas ardeola (assembly GCA_013398915.1). Lineage (NCBI taxonomy): Eukaryota > Metazoa > Chordata > Aves > Charadriiformes > Dromadidae > Dromas > Dromas ardeola. The sequence goes on from VYZM01021101.1 coordinate 22,569, forward strand.
GAGTTTACTTTAGCAACTTCCACTTTTAGATATATGTTCAGAAAATACAGTTAATTTTCTGTTTACCAAAACAGAAGCAGTTGATATGATAGGACACCAAACCAGAATGTGTTTTGTCTCCTTGTGGATTGTACTTTTGCCTTAATGATCTAGCAAAAAGCCCCAGGGTAAATAACAGAAGAGGTATTTATTCTTTTGTCTATATGGTTGAATTAAATATTCTACTAATTGTTTCAGAAGTACTTTACCACTACAGATAGTTCTCATGAAGTGTTTACATCCTTGCCCCTTTAACACAGCGATCAAAGGAAAAATGCCAGCCATCTGTATGTTGACTGACACGCAAGGAAATGGTCTCCAGTTCTGGTAGTTCACACTATTGGGAAGGTCAAACTCTTAATTCAAATCACACTAAATTCCATTTAAATTGAATGTAACTGCTATGAAACTGAGACAGATTGTGTAAACGAGATCAGAATCAAGCCTAATCCCTGAAGTTAATTTGAACACAGGACATTATTGCCCTTTATTTTTCTCCCACATTGTCTCTCTCATCACTCCTCTCAAAATGATTTGGTTTTCCTTAACATTAATAACCCAGCTATACCTCATCTCGCTATCAGGAGATGCAGAACTCTGCTTTTAAGGTTTTGAAAATTAGTTTCTGTTCTGTGTTGGAATAAAACTAACCTGTTTGCATATATTTGTAAAGCAGAAACACTCTGAAATGTTTCTTTTAAAACTCAAAACTGAATTAATCTTTTTCAGTCTCTCCTCTCACAAAAGCCTTGAAAGACCCTTGTCAGTAAAGAAAAAAATTAAAAAAAAATCTGTCAGTATAGCCTTTAGTTGCAGATATTTAAAACCAGCATAGCTACTTCTCTCTCAATACTACTGCAGTCATTCCTCTTTTAAATGCTTTATCAGCCTTGCCCAAATAACACTTTCTTAATCTCATTTCTTGCCCTAAATCTCACTCCATCTTTTCCCTCCTCTTCCCACAAACACACAACCCCATACCCTTTCTTTGCACCCACATGTTACCTTCTAATTCTGCAACATTTTATTTTCATCAATCACTTTACCTTCCCAAGCCGCTGACATTCCCTGCTTCTTTGGGACCCAGTGTACGATGGAGAGTGTCAGTCCTTTGAGTGGTGCAGCTCTGCTCCTGCATGGATAAGTTTCTCTGAAGGGCTGTCTTACAGAACATTCTAATAGGTTAAAAGATCAAAAGACAGTTTGTTGTATGCCAGTTCTCCAGTGCCGTACTCAATTTTGGAGCACAGTTCTAGTACTGAGATGCTGCCATGACTACAGTCATGCCAGAAGACAATACTTGCGTGTCTGGTACCATCGCAAAATCTGTTTTTTAAAGTTATGTGCCATGTTTCTGAAGAAAATGCTGAGTTTTCTTCATTCTTCTAAACATTTAGCACAGCATGTTTGGCCAGCAATGCTTGTTTTACTAGATTTTCCAAAACCTGCATTTTTAATTTTTGCTGTGAAATGTAACTGATCATATGTTCCACAGCTGAACCTGCCTGTCGATGGTGTGCTGTGTGGGACTGTGCAAGAGAGCAGGCAGACAGAGCTCATGTCCAAGCTCTTGTTTGGTGAAGGAAGGAAAGTTGCTGGCTGATCTCAGGAGGTCTTGTGCACAAACCGTATCGTGGTAGATGGCTACAGAATAGCTCTGTGAAGCTATGAGCTTTTACTTTCTTGTGTAGGTTCGTATCTGCACGGAGTGTACTCAGCAGGACTTTGTTGTGACATACAGATGGCCTTTCCCCTGTGATGCACATTTAAATGGAGAGAGTCCAGTTCTGCAAAACAGAGCAACTGTATTAATAGACTAGATCTGTCTAACCATCCATCTGGCATCAGAGAGCTAGTGTCCTGTTAAGGGAAGAACACTGATGACTTGGCATGCTTTAGCATGATCATTTTTACTTTGCAGATTTTAAAAATTACTTGTGTTTCTTTTCCATCTAATTTCCCCAGTTGCTCATATTGCACCTTTGATGACCTTTTGAATTTATTCCATGATTACAGTTCTTTCCATCTGAAATACACATTATTCCTTTCATACACTCTTTCTTCTTATTTTATGAAAATGCTAACGATATATATTTTTTATGCTCTGTTTTTGTATTCCTGGTTGTATCTGAACTTAGCTTAAATTCCACTTACTAATTGTATTAACCAGTGGCCACACAGAGACCTCAGAGAAAATGACAAAAAGGCAGAAAAATGGGAATTTATGCTATGAATGTGTCAGCTGCCATAAACTGGGAGATACCTTATTGCACAAGCACTGGGAAGCTTCAGCCATTTTTAAAACTGGCCTTAAAAAAAAAACCCTTCTTTTGCTAAAGTTTTGAATTGCTAATGCATATCTTTAGGGTTAGTTGTTGTTGCGGTGGTTTTAGTTTCTTGTTTGGGGTTTTTTTAAATTTGGTTTCTAAATAGATGCAGAACAAAATACTGTAAGAAATCTTTTCCTGCAAGATTTCGATCCTAGTCTTGAAAATCCAGTATTTTATCATTTATGTTATAAATTTAATGTAGTTCAGTGGTCTCTTTTTAAGCACATTTTCCCTGACTTCCACTAATAACTCACATTTCAGTCTACTTCTCTATAGAGGATCTGCACAAAAGCATGTCTCAACCAGACTCTGAAGGCCCTGGGCCTGTAAATACTGAGAAGTTTTTAGAAGGCTAATTCCTTCATTTCTCCCATGCCATAATTGCTTTGCTCATTAAGAGATTGCTGCATTAAATTTATATTTGTATTTTTTTGCATCTTATATTTGAAAACATGAATGTATAATGTCTCCCTGGGACTCTGCACCGTTATGATGAAAGATACGAGTGGAGTCTAAGACAGACATGTTTAATTAGTGAGCAAACTTGACATTTTCAGTGTTTAGACTAGACAGGGAAAAAGCCAAGAGCAAACTAGCATTTTGGGGTGGGTTTTTTTTTTTTTTAGATTGCAGATAGAAAATAATTGATTTAACATAAATCAGAATGAAACTTCTCTACAGCTGTAGTGGATAAAAGGCCATTAGAGCTAGGATTCAATGCTTAATAGCAAATCTAAATATTCCAAACACCTAAGTAGGATCAAATATATCATTTTTGAGTGATAACCACTCAAATTATGTAAGCGGCAATGGAAGACCTGCATCTTCATTAATAAAATACTTAATTCAGAATTAGCCTCTATACAAATCCAAAATTACCTTATCAAATCTATTTTCTTCTTTTAATCAAAATTTGTTGCTAATATTATTATTCTTTATTTGCTCTGTGGTAGCACAAACTTTACAGAATTATGTAAAGCTGTTATCACGGGGCAGGAATGGAAGTATTCAGCCATTTAATTAATTTGATTAATTTCACTTAAGTCAATTGGGACTACCTTTTAGTTAGCTTTGAATCTTTCACCCCCAGCTTCACATGCATTGGCTTGCCTATATCCTTTTAAATACAAGGACTAAGAATCGTGATTTTTATTTCTTTTTAAAATTGATTGCTTTTTATAAAAATGTTGATTCCAATCTCAATCAACAGAAAAAGAATGAAGGGAAAATATTTTTTCATTTCAGGTTCTAAGAAATTCTTAAATGCCCTAAATATACATGGTCGGGTTTTTCATTCAGAGTAGAAAAAGCTGATCTTGGCTGTGTGCTCTGTGGCATGTATGAAAAAATTAAAGAAAAAGTCACTACCCCACAGGGATCATCAATGGAGTTACCTCTGCGACATAGTGGGAAAGATATTTTTTTTGGTGAGGTCTGAAGTCAGCATAAAGAGTTCACTTGACATTTAGCAACCTGCTGAAATTGAAAATATAACATAGAAAACCATCAAATTTATAGCAGTGGTATATTACTTATTCAATAAAGTTGGTCCACTGTGCTATGGTATAGCATAAATCAATGAGATGTTGGTTGAACATTTCATATATGTATGGTGACATTGTTTGATGGAATTTCAAAAAATTACACCTGTTTGTTAAAACCAAAGAAAACCCCTTACGTTAAATTCTACATATTGGTATGTAGATCTGTTGGTAATCCCTTTGTTCTTCTCAGAAGCTGCGCTATTTCAAAACAGGCAGCACCTAATTAGAACTAGCATTTTGACCTCTGCTTCCAGGACACTTGTTTGAATCTGGTCAGCTTTAGTTGGGTACAGTCATCAGTATTTGAAATTTGCTTAGACGTGGTGTATTAACCTCATTTTCTGTTTAATGAAGCAAATCATCAGATCTCAAATACAATCAGCGTAATTGTTTCTGACCTGGACATTATTCACTGGCTATCAGTAGAAAAGCTGGGAATTAAATGAATAACAATACTGTCATTTATTACTGGTGATAATAAAGGAATGTTATTTTAGCCCTGTTTTTCCTAATTTAACATACGTTTAATCTAAGATTTTTAAAATATTTCTAATTTGTCACAAAACCTATCAAAAAACACACAATAGATGTTGCTTAGAATTAAAGAAAGCCTTATCTTCTGAATTTCTCTTGATAATTGTGCTTTCTTCCCCTTCTTTCTAAGTCCATGAGGTTCCTGATCCTCATACTATCTTTCTTTGCTGCATTAAGGTCTTCCACCTTGGAATTAATTTATACCATCACAGAATGTTACAGAACCTGATCTGTAGGATGTTATACTCCCTTCAGTGTTGGGAATGACTGACATATAAGGTGGCCAACCATTTGGGCTGGCAGATTGAATGTGTTCATCTGCGTCTACTGCTACTCGTGCTACGTAATATTATTTAGTAGATCATATGGGTGGGTGATCAGGTTTTGGTTTCAATGGCTAGGGACATTTTTTTCTCAGCTGGCAATAGAATTTTCATTCTGTGGAAGTCATTTATTCTTTGATGGATAATGAGTGATTCAGTAGAAAGAAGCAGGAATAGTTCAATTTCACAGACCCTTCTAATTCAGGGTTAGAGGATGAAACAGAAGAACCTACTGAATCTGAGAGCTAGGGCCCTTAGGATTTAGCTAAGGCCAACTTTCTCATCTGTGAAGTTGTGTTTTTCATTATATCTGACATTTTTTGAGGGTGAGTTTTGTTACAGATTATTAGCCTATGGCACTGGGCTGGGAAGATGAGACTTCACTGAGATACAGAACACATAAAAAAAAAAAGAGTGAACAATTGAAATTGCAGGGTTATTGGTATCTTGTTGTCAAGGTAGCTTGAGGTTGGTTTTGCACTGAGAGGAATTCAGCTTGCTTTTATGTGTGGTACTATGAAATGAATTCAGTGCCCAGTGTGCCCCAACACTAATTATAAAACTTTCTAAAAACAAAGAGCAAACCCAAAACAATTCTTTCTAGCTTTCTTTCACTGCTTAACTCTTCTCATGCATCACTGGAACCACTGTATTGATTTATACAATTGAGGGCTTTAAATGTGATCGATTACCATATATATCTTGCTCTATCCTGGATTATGTCTATTCATGAAAGGAAGAGAAAATATATTTTTACATCAGATTGTTACCTCAGGGGTGTTACTTAGGACATCTAAGAGTCAAGTTCCTGAATTCACTGCCATTAACTTTGAAAGGAGTAAGCCCATGTCAGCAAGGAGCTAATAGCTTCCTGGGTAGCTGCTGTGCAAGTAATCGGGTAACAAACATATCACAGTCATCAAATTTTACCAGCTCGTTAAATAAATGGTAATCTAAGAAAGGAAATTTCTAGGAGAATTTAGGGAGAACATTCTGAGCAGCCTTGAGACATCTTTGTTCAGCCTTCTTCAATGAATGCAGAGGATTCAGCCAGTGGGTAGATGCCTGCTGTCTGGAAGAGGTCTGCAGTCAACGAGACATAGGAAAGATTTCAAATTATCTTGGCAAATATTTGGAAAAAAACCAGAATGTTGCCCAACATGTATATATCCAATGTACGATGTTTAGGCAGGATTACAAGATGGGAATAAGTGGCTGGGTAGAAGTTTTCATCTGAAGGCTGTAAATTTAATGTGAGTTAGCAGAAGTATTGTCGTAAGTGCAGCAGGTGTTCTATGACATGTATCAGCAGATGCATAACCAGGTCTCAGAAAACAATTTTTTACCGTGCTTGTAGTTGTTACCTACAGTACTATATCTTGTTTTAGTTCCTGCATGTTAAATAAAAAAGTATGTGTCGCTAGAAGAATTTTTATGTACTTGAAGATTTGTCTCAAACCTCTTTAGTTTTCTCGCTTCAGTTCTCTCAGCCCACTCATAGTTATGTTTTTATCCTCTGAACTAAGTCTTTAAATATGGGGTTGTTTTCTTTTTAAAAAAAGATCTATAAGAGGAGGAAACAATCTATTCTCTATATCAATGACAACTGAACAAGTAGTGTTGGATTTATAGCGCAACAAGGAAAATTCAGATTAGTTACTAGAAAAAAAAACACTTTTAAAGGTAATGTTAGCGATGCATTGGAATAGATTGCCTGGAGAGATTTTGGAATCCCCATAATTGGAAGTTTTTAAAAAGACAGTCTAGACAAACATCTGTCAAGATTGATATGTTTGATCTTCCCTTGGGACAGAGGATGGATGAAATGACCTCTTGAGGTCACTTCCAGCTCTATTATGAATCTATAAAATAATGTTTAAGCTCCCAGGGGAGAAAAGAACTATCCAAGCACAGAAAATCTGCTACAAATGACCTTTGATATTTTCATTGACAAAAATTTGGAAGCAGTCTCACTGTATAGCTAGTAATGATGAGATAAAATTATCCAAACTAACATTAAAATGTAGTTTCTTCAATCAAAATCCTATATAAACACATTTTTAGGTTAACTCTGTATGCACTGTGACTTAAGGCTTCTTGTAGGAAGTAAAAGTAAGATTCTATGTTTGCAGAATGCGGGTCTTAATTTGAAAATGCTGCTGGTCTCCCTAAGACAAACTTGTCAAGAGAGTAAGTTAAGGCTTCTTGAAGGAAATAAAATTAAGATTCTCTTTTTGCAGAATGAGGGTCTTAATTTGAAAAGTTAAATAACGTATTTGTTATCCCATTGCCACAGAATTGCTCCTGGTCTCTCCAGGACAAGCTTCTGAAGAGAGTATAGTGATAAACTTAACTCAGTCTGGAAAATGGTCTTCTGCAGAAGACCATATGACTTGCTTGGGAAAAGATCTGTGTCCTTCGTGTCTCCAGAGACAGTTGGAATTTGGCTTCAGAGTTTCCTTACGAGGGTCTGCTCACTAAAGAAGCTCATTTCATTCTGGAGTTCTCTAGAGCAATGGTTTTCAGCCTTTTGCAGTTTTAAAACCCTTAAAAATTCCTTGGAAGACGTTGACTCTAGAGTAGTGATTGTAAGGTTGTTAACCAAAAGTCTGGTATTAAGGGAACTGCAACAGTAATAGAAAAAAAAAATAGCAGCCTGAGCTCGCAGGTGTCCGCATCACAGATCAAAAACACCTACTGTAGAGATGTATTGTACACGGAGATGAAATTTTCTATAACCAGCTGTAGAGCTGTACGGTACACAGAGGTGAAACTTTCTATAACCAGCCATATGAAAAAGAGCAAGATCTTCTGACAACAACCCTAAAGATACCATTTTATTTACCTTGCAGATGAGTCTTCTCTGGGAAATATTGTTGATGTATAAGGGCCAATAATAAAAGTGAAGAGTTTTTATAGAATCACAAGATATTTCAGATCAGAAGAGACTCTGGGTGATCTCTAGTCCAACCTCCTGCTCAAAGCAGTGTTAGCTATGACGAAGTCAGACCAGGTTTCTCAGGGCTTTACCCAGATGGGTCTTCAAGGACAGAGGACTGGGCAGCCTCTCTGGGCAACCTCTTCCACCACTTGACTCTCCTCTCTTCTGTGGGTCTTTACCATCTTTAGACCCCCTCACCCTTTCAAGGGTGAAGGAAGGTTTTTTTCTTAGTAATGACAGTGTCCATGCAACACCAACAACTGAAGCTCTCAATATACTTTGGAAACATTAATCTTTGTTAACAAACGGCTGTGACTTTAGTCTTTCATCTGCCTTACCCTCGTCTGTAAGAAGAAATTATAATGCTTGCTTGCCTTTGAGCATTTGAGAACCTTTGCTGAAAACTGTATTTATGTTAATTAAGATGTTTCTCCTACAAATAAGGATATTTTACTCTTGCATAAACAAAAAAATTCCTATCCCTTTTTACATTTGAAATATTCACAACTGACAAAGTATTAGCTCAAGGACTAATTTAATAAGAAAATGCAACTACCATTTTCTCTTGCTGAATTAAAGGACATTGAGACTATCAAAAAGATTAATCTGCTATGTTGAAAAAAGCCTTATACATTCATCCCATTGAAAAGAACTGTGCTATTGATTTCATTGCTTTCAAATAAGTTGGTTCTGGAAATACAATTAGGTATCAGGATGCAGGAAAAAAATAGCTTATTTTGTATCATCAAAATGGAAAAACAACAAAGAATTGAGTACACTCCCCATACATGTGAAAAGCTTTTTCTAAACAACTAAATTAATTCATCTTTACAAGAAAGCGAGAGAGATAAATAATTCCTCTATCTTCAAAGAAGACAACTTTGCTATAACTAATGTTCTTGAAAGAAAATCGATTGTAGCTCTTTTTCAAAGAGTATAATATAATTTTGGAGAATATTCCTTTTTCTGAGTCATTTACATAAAATATTAATTTTAAGCACATTAATAAGAGCATCTCTCAAATTCTGATTCAACGTTCTTATCAGTCAACAGTTTAAATGAAGATGCTATGAATAAACACATGCAAATCATACAGATGCTGCAGAGCAGCAAAACAGTTGTAGAATGGTATAGTGAGGGAAGCATAGTATAAAGTAGATCTCTAGCCCAGTACAAGTGTAAGATGATGCCTGGTGCTCAAGTCTGCTTTGTTATATTATCCTTACAACTGTACGGTATCCAGAAAAACACGAAATGCAAAATTTAATAGATGCCAACCTGCTGAGCTTTGTTCACATATCCACCATTTATAACAAAAGGAGCTTTGCTGTGTAAGAATCAAGCCTGAAAAATAAATAGCATGAAAGGAAACCTATCATGTGTTATAGCTCACCTGGTAGATATGAGGACAAGCTATTTTTAGGAGCTCTTCATTTTGTCTAGGAATCAAAATCTCACACTGAAGATGATTAAGGCTTTTAACTGCAGACATGCGTGGCCTAATGAGTGACTTCTCCAAACTATTCAGGTTGTGTTACAGGTATTTTCAGGTTTGGAAAAAATCTTCTAATTTGTTGTAAATAGCTTGACTGAATGTGCATCTTCGTATAAGGAATAGTGGGAGAAATGTCCTGTTTGCTGCCAATTCAGCACTGGCTGGGTGCTCACTGCTACACAAATAGTAAAGGACATTTGACCTTATTTATTCATTGGCAACAGTTTGAAGCAAAACTGTAAATCCCCTTGGGACACTTGACAGGGTTTTTCCATCACATAAAGCATGTTCTGAAAGTAGCAAAATGTTTTCTTGCCAGCTGAAACAGCTGTAATATGCTGTTTTAAATTTGTTGTGCCCTAATTCTTCTGCTTAAACCATGTAAAATTTGCTACCTTTGATAGCAGTCTCACCTAGCTCTTTAAAAATAGTTTAGAACATGACTTAACATGTTCATCTTCTTTGTCCTACTACTGCAGTTTATATCCTTCTCTGGAATATATATGAACTTTTAAATTATTTATGATAGGCAATGTTACTGAGAAGAATATGAATCAAAATGGCAGACTTTGATAAATAAAATGACTTTTTTTCTGTCTCTTAAGAATCACATGAGTTCATGTTGTTTTGCTCATTTTGCCAGTAAGGAAAGAGAGAGTTTAAATGACTTTCCTAAGGAGAAGTCTATCAGAGTAGATAGTATATAACATCAACTAGGCTGTGGCTTTGTGTACACTTACACTCGTGATGAACTTTATCACAATAAAAGGAGGCATTAGCAAGCATATTCAGTGCCCTTAATAATTAAATCTTCTTTGATTTGGACTCTAGTGATAACTTGAACAATAGTATGAAGTAGAAGAGGAAAACCTGTAAGAATCCTCTCAATTTACACTCGTATTTCCTTCTGTTATTTTTCTCTATGTCCTCAGGCTGTGTGAGAAAACGGCCAGTCTTCAGAAGCTCTGAGAGCTTCTCCCACCTGATAAACAGATGAATCAATGGAGAAGCACTCCTACATCTTGCAGTTCTTTGGTTTTATACAATTATGTTTTTTAACTTCTCTGTAAATAAGCTTTGAGAGAAACAAATGTGTGCGTGTGTCCTCCTGCTTTTTTTCCTGTCTGCTTCTCCAAAAATCTGGAACCAGGGAGACTTATTTGTAGAATATAAAAGGATAAATTAGTATCAAATATAATAGTATCAATCAGTATCAGTCAGCATTAGGATACTGCAGATGAATGAGGCTGCTGATCAGGATAATAAAGTCAATAGCTGATTTCATAATAAACAGACAAAAGGGTTCAAGGACATGAGTCTCTATTTATTCTCTTTGCCTTGAAGTGAACTGTTGGTCCAGTCATGCATGATAGACTAAAGAGTGCCAAAACAACCCTCATTCAGGATCTCTGTTCATCTGACAAAGGCTGACTTATGTAGGGTTAGGATTTCCTCCACTGTGACATTTCTAGGAGCATAAGACACAAGAGAGAAGCTCCAAGAGCTAAGACAGCTTTTGCAATCAAACCTTTTAGTTTGATGGATTCATGGCATTTAGGTCTATTGATCAGTGACACAATAACAAGGAGAAAGGCATTAAGATACTTTGTTGTCAAAGCCATAGAGGGCTTTCTTTTTTTTTCCTTCTGATAGCAATGTTTAAGGGGAAAACTTCTACAACATGATAGAGAAAATGCTTGTAAAGATAAAGTTTATTTAAAAAAAAACATTTGTTCTCTTGGTTTGCTCCAGGAAAAGCAGTTTTAAAAACTTTTAAAATGCTAGCAACCTGAAATGTCAATACTGAGTCAGGTTGAAGAAAAAGTCTGCTTCCTGGCAGTACTTCATATTTGTGGCTGAGGAGTGGATGTGCTACCTGCATTTAGGAACACAAGCATACTTGTTAGCTGGGGTAGATATTTTGGTTATTTGCCATAAATTCTGACACATTGTTTGCAAAGTTAACCTTGTATTTGTTTAGGCCCTAAGTATCAATTAGTGTACACTGAGATGTACATCTGGAGCAGTTATTCTTTGTCACAGGGAATAGTTGAGCACTTACTGTTATACAGATAGCGGGTGTTTTTCCTCTTAAACAAAGGATTACCCTCTCTAGCATGTATATACGCTTATAGTCTCTATAAATACTGATATATATTTCTGCTCCCTGGCAGAAATATCATTAAGGGTTTAAGCTGTATGATTATAATTCTCTTATCATTCCCAGGCAAAACCTGGGAAATGAGAGAGAAGAACAAAATGAGAGATATTTTATGTGCTTTTTTCTATATTTCACTGTTTATCTGCTTTTTCACCAACATAGGTGAGAGCAACCAAAATGAATGAAATTTCTTTCTTTCATGAGCCTAGAACACTGATGTTTTCTCCTCTCTTTATCAAACTTGTAACATTTTATTCACTTTATATAGTGTGTGCAACAAGAAATTTTTATTGTAGAACTATTATGTATTATAGTGCACTTTGTATTAATAGCTAGTAAACCTGCTGTATTTTAGAGGTGTGACATTATAACTGTCCAAATGTTTGCAATTTGGGATTTTCTTATCTGTCCGTAGGTGATTACTGTAATTAACTAAAAAGAGAAGTTAAGTTATTCTTATTACTTCAGATGAATTAGAAAAAGGTTACCAAGTTCTAAGGTTTGCAGCAAATATAGTAATGAAACTTGGTATTGAAATGTTCCCTGGAGAAGACTAGTTCTTTTGCTTCATTTGAAAAAAGAAATATTGAAAGAATGTTTTTGTATGTTGTAGTGACTGCAAGAAAATAGCTCCTAAAATAAGCATGCACATCTTTCGCACACTCTGGAAAAATTAGAGTTCTGCTTTTTTTTCTGTCACTTATTTACTTTTTTTATTTAAAAAAAAAAAATTCAATGTCACTGTAAACCTAGGTGCCTTGGCAGAAAACAGAGGTTTGAGAGCATCACAAGTATGAAAGAATAGCACTCATTTCTCTTCCTAGCCCTCGCTAAGTGTATCACGTCCTGTGTGTGGCATTCTCAGATGTCTATTCCGTAAAGAAAATGACACACATGCATATATATATATATGGTTTAACCTTCTGCTAGGTGCCCGCTGCCACCCATAGTTAGTGCTTCTACTCCCAACTCCTGGAATTTGAAATGAGCGCACCCTAGCTATTTTCATGGGTAACTCTCCCCCTGCCGTCTCATCCATATTTTGGAGGGTCACTGTGGTGTCTGAGAACATGGAATTGGGGCTACCTTTTCTTTCAAACAAAGAGAAAAAAACAATCAAAAGGAATTTGGGATATTCCCATTTATATAAAAAAAATTGAGTAAACCAAGACGATATGGAAGATTTGGTGAAGGTAGCAGTTTGAAATGGTTGTCTAATTACAGCACTTGCACCTTTCACCCTCCACCCACTGCTCTAGTACTTCATTGGAAGTGAAGTAGATACTGTGGAATCAGTGAGCCTGGCACAGTGAAGCAGCGCAGCACAACTGCTGCCTTTATTGGGACTGCACTGGCAAACCTGCCGTGCTGCTGATTTGGTGGAGGCTTCTCAGGCTTCCCTGCAAAACCGGCTGTGCATTCTGCCCATCTCACAATCACACACCCTGTAAAAGGATGAGGCCTGCAGAAAAGCAGGATCCGTGCACAAGATTTCCATTTCTTGAGAAATGGTCGCTTAGAGCAATGAGCCCTTTCATTTTGGCTGAAGTTTAGTTGTATTCCTAAACCAAAGTCTAGCACTGGAAAGATGAGGGTTATCCATTTCCTTCCAGATGTATTCAACATAATTCTTGTGCTGTATACAGTATTGTAATATTGTTTATTGATTCAGTGTGGGGAAAAAACCACAAAAAATTCAGTAGGTAGGATAATTAGTAGACTGCATTATCACATGAAAACAATACTGGATTTGACTGTCGTGAATAGAATTCTCTATTCCCTGTCTTTTGACCCTGGAGTTATATGTGGTCAAGAAATCAGTAGTAGTTTACTAATCAGTAATTAAGATTAGGTAATTCAACAACTCAAGACATGAGAGAAACAGGTGTCAATTTTTCTCATCCTTAATCATAGCCCATTGTTTGATTGATGACATATAAGAAATTAGTGACATACGGAGTATAATTTCTGTAGACCTAAGAGGTTATGCACTTACTTGATTTAGAGTAAAGTCTCTTGAATTGGTTTATTTGCTATCACAAAGAATATGAAATAAATAGCAATGTTCTTTGCTTTTCACTCAAGAACAGGTAATAGAAAAATCTTTAAAAATAACTGTCTGCTGCAGGTCTGAAATACTGTACCTACATGAACATACAAACACACATGTGAAACCATGTCAATGATGAATGCACAGCCGTGCACTACCTTGAAGCCCAGAAAAGGAAAAATATACTTACTGAATGCAAAAGATTACAGTGTTAGTGTAAGCTACACATAGGAATCAACTCCTGAAAAAGGAATGTTTTACTATTACATAGTTCTGTTTTCCTTTGTCATCTAAAGGAATAAACTTTGGTTTATTGTGATTACATTTTCAATTGAAAATATACTGAAGAGTTTAAAGCTCTATGCATCTTCTATTTGAAGTAGATCATATAACGTGCTAATTATGTTTGAATTATACACCAAACATAAAATGAGGTTAAGTTCTAGTACTTATTGTAATCCATAAGTGATACTGTGTAATTATTTCACCACATAATTAAGGATAATTTTAGTCATGTGCACGTGTATACTAAATATATATATCCAACATGACTTTACTCTTAGACTGCTCCATGTTAAATACACATCTTAATTATGGAGGAAAATATTGTGTTACTCCTTTTGAACAGCACCTTAACTCTCCATCATACAGTTTTCTGTCCTTCCATTAGCTTGTTTGACCATTTTCTTGTTAGGGACTGTGTTTGCCACAGTGCTGGCCCTTATGTGCCAAAGGCAAGGGGATGCCTGTGTATTGCTCAAGGCAAGACTCGCAATTCACGTTGTTCAGGAACCCCACCTTTATCCTAGCTCATTTGGGGAATTTGCAGAAAAGATTCAGGTGAGAAATGAATGCTGCTGACAGACTATAAATGTGGAGAATAGCTTGCTTGTGTCCTGCTTTATGACAGGAATCTTAATGCAAATAGAAATTAAGTTTTGTATTTTAAAATGCTTCATAGATTTCAAAATATTATTTCTCTAGATCATTCTTCATGTAACAAAACTCATGCAGAATTACGCAATGTTGCAGATGTTTATTCACTGTGGAAAATAATTTTTCTATGCATTCTATGTATATGTGTGGGTATTCTCTAAGAAACGAACTCAAAATACAGTAACTCATTTAGTAACTTCTAACAGTAAAACATTTAGTAACAGTAACTTCTAAACGTTTAGCGTTCCCTTCTGCACTCCCTTTGGAGCATATGGCTCCTGGAACAATAATGGCTGTGTGTCTACAAATCACACAACGGAGGCAGAACTGTAAAGAACTGCAGATGATGAAAAACTAGAATTCCCGTTTTGCAATTCAGCCTGTGTCCCATTTTCTCTTTTTATTTGACCTTGCTTGAATAATTAATGTGGGACTGGCAAGGAAATATTTAAGGAAACAAATTCAACATAATGCAATTAGGGAAAAATCATTATTCAAACATAATATGTTTTCTATACAAAGCATGGAATAATTGGCAATGTTGTACTAACCTCAACTAATTGGTCATGATGTTGGGTTTGTGGACGTTGCCTCCTCCCATTTGGGGCGGGGGCAGGGGGAGGGATTTTCATTTTTTAATCAAGTAATAAGAAATTTCTCCAGTTGGCTGGGAAATTGTTGATGCTTCATTCTGTAGTTCCAAAGTAACAGAGATTACTAAGTGTGGGGTTGAAGATTATTCTGTCATCTTCAGCTGGTTTAACAGAGTCTGATTGGCTTGAGGACCAGTAGGCTTGTGTTCTCGTATCCAAGGAGCACTGCTTAGACAGCAGGGCAGATACAGAGCCCACAACACACAAAGATACCTTCTGGAGGAAAGCATATAAATGGTTGTTTTGAGAGCTATGCTATAAAAAGGCTGAGTGAAATATGGCATCACTAAAATACATAGCAAAAATCAGTGTGATTTTCATGCTGCCAGAATTTCATTCTAATTCAGCAGAAGTTTCTAGAATGAGAGAAAAGGTCAGATACACAAACCTGCATAGAGCATCAATATAATATATTTTAATCAAAGCTTACTTTTATTGACCTGATATTTCCTAAATTTTAATATGGACATAATTCTTGTCCTTGTACTCAGAAAACCTTGTTTGAAATAAGATTTAGGAAGTGTTGATGCCTTTCTATAGCTAAACAGAAATAATTTCTGAATCTGTGGAAAATTAATCTGAAAACTTTGTAAGACAACTTTGAAATATTTCTAAATGAATGCGTGAAGTTGGAGGCAAAATTGTTACTCTAAGATCAGCAGTCCTGATCTTCTGGCACCAAACGGAGGTAACAAAAAACCCCTTAAATACACATTGCCACAAGTTATTTTACCAGTTGGTCCTTCTAGCACACAGTGTGAGATTAAATACTCGAGGAACAGATAGCTACCAGATTAATTACATCTAAGATTTACTTTTCTGCAAATGAATCCGTGATAATGTCTGTTTTAAGAGTTCACTAAGATGAACCTGATGTTATTCAGAAGGTTTAGTTGGCTTAATATCAATGTTCCCTTTCCAATCAAAGGGAGAAATACAGAAAATAAAACTTCGTCTTTTGCTTTAAAATAGGTAAATCGTTGTTATGGAATATGCTGCAGTGTTTTTTAAATTTTAACTTCTTATTTGTTTTTCATATTTACAAACACCTAACAAAATTAAAATCATCTTGAAAATCAGTCATTCGGGAGTAGAATAAAATAAATACCACCACCATTAGAAGCACTGCAAAACTCCTAGGGTCTTACCTGAAAGTTATGGGACCATTTGGAGTCTTTGCATCTTTAATGGACTAATTCAGACATATCTGCACACAGAGGTTATTTCAGTTCCATTGGGATTTGTCATTTCATTTTGTAGTATTGCTGCAACAAACTTTAAGCTACAGTACAAGCCCTTCCAAGCATGCAAGACTTCTGCTTCTGTGGTTCTCATCATTTATTTGGAGTGAATACTTCTGATCATAAAGCCAAATGCTCCCATCAGGCATATGGTTATAAGCAAGTCTAAAATTATTCTTGCAAACAATTGCAAGAGCATGTCAGTGACTTACTTGCCCATACGAAAGTCAAATTGTTCCTGAGATGGAATCCAACAGAGCTGGAGGAATTGAAACGTTCAAAATGAGATCTACAAATCCCATTTCATTTTCATGAGTATTATGAAGATTTGTTTGACTCTTACTGAAGTATTTCCTGAGAGTATTTTGTACTGTAGAATGCGTCATGGGTCTCATCTGCTCTGACGTACAGAGCATGCTGAAAAGAACCAGTCTTCATAAGTCTTAGACTGGTGTTTTGTAGTTGTATCTTACTAAACACTTGCCTTTCTGCCAGAAGGAACCACCACCACACCATATTAGTTACCCTTTTCCATAGGTGTTTATGCTACCAGTTTCTCTCCTGTCTGTTCATAATTTGGGTTTATGTAAAAGTAAGGAGAAAATATGTAAGCAAACTTGAACGTGTATTTCTAAAAACTATTGGGTTCTAGAAATTATCCCAATCTTTTACTCAGCAGGTAACTTCCAAACTTGCTTGTCTCTTCCTTGAGATTTTCTTACCAAAGCCCTGCCAGAGTCAGTCTGGGATCTCTCTGTAGAAGGCATTCTCTTCAGTACATGAAAAAAGAGGGACTTCTTAGCACTTTTCTTGCTTATTTTCTGATAATTACCACCACATCTTCCAATAAAGTGGAGATAGTAGTCATGATAGTGAAAACAGAGAAGGGAACAAACACTCACCAGGTTCAAAAGAATGAAAATACACAAATGAGTCACTTCATTCTAAACTCACATCAAGCAACACAGGAGATATACTGAATAGCCCTCCCTCTCTCTCTCTCCCTCTTTTTTTTTCCTTAAAGTTAGGGAACAGTGTAAAACACAACTGTGGACTACTGGCAATTCTTGTTCCACATGCCGGTTTCCCAATAATGCTCAGATTTAGCTCTCAGAATCTTAATTTTTATGGAATGAAATATTGCTGCTGTTTTCTGCTTACAAAATAGCAAAACATGCCAGAATTTTAAAGCATTTCATCAGTTGAAACAGAGTAATAATAGGCTCTGTTTGCTGAAATTTTCTTAGAGGCAAACGCTAGTGACACAAATAAAGTTACTTCCAACCTCTCATTCTGTCTAATCAAATCTTGACTTTTATTTGACCACTATTGCCATGGTATCTGAGAAACAACCAAAAATCAAAAATAAGAGTACTCCAGCATCTGCCCCTCTTCTGACCTTCCCAGCGTTTCTGTTGCTTAATTAAATTTATGAAGAGTTTCCTGGGAGGAGTGACAAGAGCCATACTGAGAGAAAAGCAAGTTGTAGAGGAAATCTTGTACTTAGTTCTGAGCTTAAGTGTTGTTCTTATCTCCAAAGAGTTCCTACAAAGTTTTATTTTTCCAACAAGTGAGAGGTGTGTCCCTTAGATCCTCACTTCTTAAGAAAGAACATTTTATTGCTACGGCTGTACTCTGTTTTATTCAGCTGGAGTGTATGAAGAAATGCAGCATTTCCCTCCCTTGCTGTTGTTGCCTGAATATTTAGTACAGAGCTTCCTGTATGACTCTCTCTTTGAATTCCTAAATTGTGCTGTTCCTTCTTTATTAACACTTACCTACACTAATTTACAGCTTCAAACTATAAGGGTTGTTATGAAAGACTGCAAACAGTAAGGGCTCTCTACCGAAGATGATAAAATCTTTGTTCTTCACATAAGCTGATATATAAACACTGCTGCAAAAATCCTCTCCAGGCTCCATGACGTTCTAGTACTTCACATGTCACTTGAACATGGACTTGGAAGTAGGTCAGGCTTTTGTAATCTTATTTCTTCAGATTTGGCTTGATCACAACAGAATTTCACAAGAGGAGGGTGTCTGCAGGAGCAAGGCAAGTTTTAATGAAGAGCCATACCACACAGAGAACTTAGGCCTTGCCAGTTGATTTTACATAAAACGCTTTGTGCATGGGGACTTCAGGACTTCCGTGCTGCTACGCAAGTTGAACTCACTTGTTTTTGCTGAGGTTGGCATGTGTCGGCAATATTTGTAAGATATTTGGACAAATTGTTTGAACAGGGCATTGTCTGGGGCCTCTTACTCATCTACATAGGAGGTGCTGATGATTCTGTCCACATTCTTGAGCTTCAATGCTCGTATTACACTTTTCCTCTCAAAATACCTTGGGTTTGGTCACACTAGCTATGCCAAGTTCCCATCACAGGTCTCATTTCATAGGTAAGAAAATCAGCGAACAAAGCATGTTTTGTCTGATACCACAAAGTTTGTAAGAAGGCAGCTCTACTGAAAAGTAAACAGGGTGATAGTTGGTTAATCTTAAGAAAGTGATTCCTAAGAAGACAGAATAGACTTGCTTTTTGTTAGGATTAGAAAAATTCAATAGCAGGGTCAAATAAAGCTGTGTGAATTACTGAGGTACAGAGGAAGGATTTACTGGGTGATGTGCTGACATGAATTGCCCTTTGTTCTGTTACCACTGTAGACCCTAATGACTTATGGACACTACACTTGGATATGCAGAACAAATTCATATGGTATCTTGCAGCATCTCAAAAATAGTAAACCTTCCAGTGGTCTTGCAGAAGACTGGCACAATTGTTGTGCTAGTGTTGCCAGAAGAGAAAAGCAGAAGGTGAAAGCAAAAAGCAAGACACGTGGAGGGTTTTGAATTGGTTTCTTTTCTTTGCTAATCAAAGATGACATCAGCATAAGTTAAGGCAGGATTTTAAAGAAGTTTGTTTAGCTGTTTTTGGTGATGTTACGCTGTGCATTACCTGAATGGGATAGTTTTCATTTCATGCTCCTCCATACTTCCAGCAGCATTATAAAACTATAATCTGTTAAGGCTAAACTCCGTTTTATTGTTTTCCTTTCGTGATCAAATGGTTTTATGTAGTAATTAAGGTCTTTTGCAAAAGTCATAAACATTAGCATATTACTAATTTAAAAATCAGTTACTAAATAAATGCCTATCATGCAGTGCACATGTTCCACTGTGCACTTCGCTTATGTTGATATTGCTGTTTCCATTTTTATTTCAGCTGAGTAAGAGAAGTCTAGCCAAAACCTTGCTTTCTAACCAGGTAGATGGGCAAGGATATTTAGGCACATCAATCGCAACATCGATTAAGGTATGCAGCAATCCACCTACAGTCCTTAGTGATTTTACTGTATGAATTTCCTGGTCATGGCACATATGAAAACTTACAGAGGTAACTAGCTATTCACATGCAGAGGAAACTAATTTTCATGCACGGTCATTGGTGCGTTTGTAGGGAATGTGTTGCATCTGAAGCTTTGAGAAATGTGGCCCTTTAAGAAATAATTTCAGATTTTAGGGTTTATATTTTTAAAGCTAATTGGGGGATTTTGATGCCAAATTCTCATTTAAATCCATTTGCTTCTTTTGAAAAAGCTTATCTTCAGCAACTATTGATTTTAATAGCTGAAATAAATAATCAGAGCAAAACAACTACTCAATAATTGTCATGAAAGTTATGTCTGCTGACTTATGTTTTCTATAGAAATAGACCGGTATTGCTGTGACAAATCACTGATATTTGGCTTGCTATAGTTAGAAATAATCTTCTCTATCAGAACTCTATATTACCCAGGTTATCATATTTTACTGCTTATTTACCAGTATAGCTTAGCACTTTAAGATGGACATTGCTAACATTAAAGATAATTTCAAGACTGGGGTAATATTATTTCAAAGATCCTTGGTTACATGATAACAACAGTCTGTGGCCTTGCTGACCTCTGCGATAAATAAGACTCCTGAGCATCACTTTTAATTTCATGTATTGAAAGGTAGAATCTCAAGTTAAATAGGGCAAAATTATTAATAAATTCCTTTAGAAATGTTAAAAGTAACAGAATCAAAGTAAATTTTAGAATCAGTTGGATTTTACTATTGGAATAAAGGTCTGCATAATAATGTGCAAGCTTAAGGAAAACCTGTATGCGTGTCCTTTGTTGGACAGATCTCAGGTTGGGCCTTGAATTGTCCACTGTGATTATTTTGATTCTACAGAAAAATGGTCCCAACTCTAATGTAATTCCTTACATTAAATTCTTTTAATTCCTAAAAAAACAATTTGTCAGCTTTTTAGGGAAGTTATACGTTGCTAATACGGATCTCAATGCTTATTGAAGATACTTCTTTTTAGTTATTCCTTTATGTCTAAAAGCATGCAGGTTTTATTAAATGTAAAATACTGAAAGGAACACAGAATCCATATTACATGGCATGTCCTGCTGTGGCCTTACTTTGCCAAAGAAATGTAGCAAAAATATGCTGGTAATATCCTTTGTCTTCATTATAAGAATCTGTGTTACTACATTATTTCTGATGTAAGGCCATTTACCTTGACTCCCAACTACATTTAATCTCATTACATTCGCTGTCATTATGGCAACATCTTTATTCCACTTGAAAGACTTTAAAGCTCTGGAGGATGATATTACAGTAAGGGCAGAATATGCTTTATTGAATAGGGTCCTGTGTAAATTCCAGATATGATCATGCCATCCATTTTTATGAGCCTGCTCACATGATTCTAGGTTAATGCAACAATTGTGATTCTTCCAGTTAAATATGGGGATGGGAAATCAGACCATGAATAAGCATCTTAAACATTTTGATATTGAAAGGGCCAAAAAAGATGTATTAAAAGATCTTAATATAGATCTTGACTTAAAAAAGAACTTCTGTACTTTTCCTGCAAAAGATTCTACAAAATGAAAACATGTATAAATATAAATGCTAATGTTAGAAGTAAGAACAAATTCATTCCAAGGCAGGAAATGACATCACTGTAACTTACTCTCAGTATAGAACTCAGTATTTCAAGGATCATGTTGGTTTTTGGAACTTTAATAACAAAATCTAGAATGCTGATTTGAATAAGCTTTACTCCTGGAAAAAATGTAGATCAGCATTAGAATGGAAATTTTCACAGACAAAATGCTTGAGAAAACTAAAAAGCCAGCGAGGTAAGGTTGGGATTTTCAAGCCTTGTACAGTTCATGAACAGCCCATGGGGCTGTTAAAGGTGTCCCAGATAGCCCTGAGAGGCAGCAGGACTCCCAGCAAGGTGGTAGAACTCAGGAAGCTACTGTAATCTTCTCTATCCGTCCAGCTCTCTTAGGCATATAAATCTCATTTCTGAAAATATGTCCTTGTGTTGGATTACCTCATTCATCTCCTATATTCTTATAGGTTGTTGTATAGAACAGCAAGTACAAGGTACGTGCAAAATTTCTTTGGGATCAGATAAACTACTTTCTTCATTACTTGCTCTAGATAGTGAAATAAATAGCTATGTGAAATTAATGGGTCACAAGATCTTTGTGAAAAAATGGTAAAAATTTCATACAGCATGTTTGAATAAAGCATCCTTGAAGTACTCAGCATGACCATGCTGATAAATAGACTTATCCAATAACTGAAGGGCAAGTTACTGGTTCTTGCCTTTGGTCAGTGATAACATTGTATGATCTTGTCATTTGTTATGGCAGATTTTATTAGGTGTGTTATTATAGGCTACCCATAAAATTTTATGTACTAGCAGAAAATAAAATTATAGTTTATCAGATTATTTCTCTGCCTCTAACTATCCCAGATGGGTGAAAACAAGAGATTTGCAAGGTATAGAACTTCTTAATGAATACAGACCCAGAGGATGATAATGTTAAAGGTGATTCTGTCTACTCTTTAGCTTTTGAAGCTGCAGCATCCAGTGCTGATCCAGGGACTGACCCAAGGGTAACAGTAAAAATTGTTAGTTTCATTGAGGTGCCTACTAAAGATTTGATTTTGCCTTGAGAATAGCTACCAAATGTAAAGACTGGGTATGTCTTAGGCCACTATATGCAGAATATTTTTTTTTCCGGGGCAAGCTTTCTGCTATATTATCTTAAGTAAATATTCATGTTGCTAATTTGTTCAGATAATTTAGGTAAATGGTGTTTTTTGAAGATGACTTAAAGTGCAAGATTAGTCATATGTACAGAAATAATTGCCTACGTAGCCATTTCAGTAACCTCTGCTATTCTCTCCTTTTTATCTCACTTTACAAAGCAACTTCATCAGGCCACAATAAGCGTTACTCGCACAGAGCCTGTAAGTCTTGCTTTAAAGGGGCATATAAATGATGAAAGAGAAACAAGACAGGTAGGAAATAGAACTCAGTGAGGTTATAGATTCTTGCAGATTTTTCTTCCCACCTGTTATTCAGTAAAAGAATTTCCTTTTCCCTCATGCCACGGAACCATACTTCCGTGCTATCTGTTCCTGGCTGATCCATGGCACAGTATCTTCATCATTTCTATTGAACTT
>VYZM01021124.1:351-15858 GCA_013398915.1 Dromas ardeola
GACTTTATCTCCTACAGATAGCTTGCATTACATTTTCTTCACTGTGTGGTTAGGGAAAAAACTCTTAATGTCAAGACCAGGAACATAAGAGTCGACATCAAAGATTTTGTAACTTGGTCCATAAATCTTTTCCCTTATTCTAAACACTAGAATAGAAATTACTCTCAAAACTCTCGTGAATTATACAAGAAATAGACAAGATAACACCATTACAAACATAAAAAAAAATATCCTGTTATAATTATGCTGTCAAATAAGGCCCAAAAGCCCAGATGGCTAGTAAAAATATATCAAAAAAATTCTGAATATGAAAAGCAAAAATCACAGAGACTGAAAGTTTGGAATAAATATAAATATTGATAGTTTAAGAAAAACACACAGATTTTTCTGGAAAATTGTTGATGAATTTTTTCAAGCACTCGCTTAGGAAGAATTTTCAAATGATAGATTCAAAAAAACTTCAAGGATTTTCATTCCATAAAATTACTTATGCAGTGATGCCTCCATAATGCTGTTAGCTGAAGGCATCTGAGCAAGCTACAAGTGGTGTTAGATGTTTGGTAGCACTTTAAATTACGTCATTTATTCTTCTAGGCTCAAACACGTTTCTTTTCTCCCAGTCTTTTGTCTTTTATACCCAGAGGCAGGGTTTGTTTAGTGACTTCACCTTTAATTTAGTTATGTATTAACATAATCAACTATCTTGAAATGTGCATATATGTGATTTTTGTTTTTTAGCCGAGAGGCCCAAGTATACTTTTGACTTCTCAGAAGAAGAAGATGATGCCGATGATGATGATGATGCCAACAATAATAATGATTTGGATGAGCTAAAAGTAAAATCCTCTCCAGTTACAAATGACAGAGAGGATGAGTTTGTTCCCTCAGACAGTTTAGAAAAAGATGAATATGACTTCTCCCCAGCCAAATCGAAGCCATCTCCAGAGTAAGTACTGTAACTCTGCAGTATTTTTTTACTAATAATTTTTTTTGAATGCAGAAGTCTCTGCGTGAAACTGAGAAACATCAACCTCTTATTACTCTACATGTACCATGTAAAATAAAATTTATACGTTTCTGGGGAGGAATTAAAGGGTGTGTTACCTCAGCCTTGCAGTTGACCTGTGAAGAGGTAAACATGACTTACCAAATTATGGTACACTGTCAGTAATATCTTCTGTTAAACTGCATTTTGTAGGATTCTCCGTTTTCCATCTTGTGCCAGTCTGGTATACAGAACTATTGAAAAAAATTGTAATTCTGCTAATTTTAAATGCCTGAAGTTCATGACTGAATGGTGATTTTAGGGGTTTGACCACTGCAAGCATATACAAAAGTGCTGTAAATGCTTTGTAGTGCTAAAACAGGAATTTACTCTAATATGGATATCATAATATCTACATACTTCAGTACGTAGTTCATGCAACTCATATAATTTCTTATTCCTGTTTGGAAGTAGAAAAACGTCTCAAGACAAGAAAAATCAAGATTTTGGGAATATCTTCTCTTTTCCATCTTACTCTCAGAAGACAGATGATGGTGAGCTTGTTTTCACTGATCTATTTAATCTTGTAGCAACTGTTATGGAATGTATTAGGGAGTTTGTGGTACACACAAGCTTCACATGGTAGTTAAAGAAGAAGGATGTCCAGATTTATAAAGGAGAAAGGGGTAGGAGGTTCTGATCTTTAGAGGAACAAAGTTTGTTTCATAGTTAAGAAAGTCACAGTACATCCATAGCCTAGCTGTAGTATCAGAAGCACTTCTTTGAGATCAGTTTTGAGTATAATTAATAGTGATGATTTAAAATATGCAGTGAATCAATCTTATTCTAAACATACTCTGTGATTGTAGATACAACAAAATTGGACAGTGATGAAGAGGATTCTGCTCCTGTTTTCTCATCATCTTTTGCCCCAAAGCAAACAGAGAAAATTCCAAGTAAAACAGTAGCTGCTAAAAAGGGTACGTGTAGGATTGTCCTGTAAGCCAATCAATTTATTTAAAACTCATCTCCACCTTTGCATTGTCTCTTCACATCTTCAAAGTGGGAACTGCATTCATTTATTTTGAACTTGGTGAAATTCAGCATAGGATGTGAACTTCTTCCAGCTCCTTAATGGTATTAATTTATTTCTTTCCACTAGCTACTTAGTGTCAAAACTTAATACTTTCCATGTATGGAGTTGGTGCTCAGCTTTTGATTAGTTAACTGATGTGAGGTTTTTACCTTCAGGGAGTAAGTGAAACAAGACAACCTTGGGGATGAAGATAGTCTTCTATAATGGATCTAACTTATTTACTTTAAAAAGAAGGAGAGCAAGTGCAAAGGAGGGATCCCCAAGAAATATTTATGTCCTAAGTAGATGTTGTGGTTTAACACCAGCCAGCACATCACTCACTCTCCCCCGGTGGGACAGGGGAGAGAATCGGAAGAGTAAAAGTGAGAAAACTCATGGGTTGAGATAAAGACAGTTTAATAGGTAAAGCAAAAGCTGTGCACGTAAGCAAAGCAAAACAAGGAATTCATTCACTACTTCCCATTGGCAGGCCATCTCCAGAAAAGCAGGGCTCCATCACGTGTAACAGTTACTTGGGAAGAAAAACAGCATAAATCCAGATGTCCCCCCTTCCTCCTTCTTCCCCCGTCTTCATATTGCTGAACTTCGGAGGTAGAAATTCTTTCAATTATTAGTCAGGCTTTTAGAACTGTCATCTTGCAGGATCTTCCATTGGGGAATTAAGGACAATTCCAAGAAGAGCATGTTTATTATTTGGATTTATTTCTGTGGTTGTGCTTGGGTATTTGTAGGAATAAGGTTTTTTTGCTCTGTTTACCTTGGGGAATATTGGTTTATCAGTTGTTAGTACTACTTGTAAGAGAAAGACTTGCACTTGTTTCTAAATATGCGTTAAAGATTATGCTAGACTCTTGCCATAATTAATTAATGGTGAGAATAATGTTTTTTCTTACTAATAGTAGTTTAAATAGGTTATAAAATACAGTTCTCGGCACATGATAGACTGGGGATTTTGTTGCTTTCAGATCTTTGCCTTTCTTCGTGTATGTCTTTCAGATAATTTCCTTTTTTCTTGCTGCTCAATCTTCTGTCCTCCAAAAGCTTTTTTTTCCCCTGTGATACTGTGGCCTTTGTTTCTTAAAACTTCTTTGACCAACTTGCAGTTGAACTTAATGCATTAATTCTTCCCCAAAAAGATATCTCAAGGAAATCTGCAAGAAAGCAGCCAGTTACAATAGTTAACTTGCTCTCTTAAAAATGAGAAAGAAGTATCTTGTGTTATATGTTAGGTACCAGTGAATTACAGCATCTTTTCATCCTCTCCCCCATTTCTTCCGTATTTCTAATCTCTTTCTTGCTGCATTGTGTCTAATTTAACTTGTAAACTGTTTGAATCGGCGAATATCTGAATGCTTGTCAAACACTTTCAGCTTGTAAAGTTCCATAATACAATATATGAAGATTGTTTACAGAAATAGCTGATCTCTAATAGAATAGTCTTTTATGTTAAACTCCTGTACTGCAGTAAGTACAAGAGAGATCTGTGTATGCAGTAGCTGAGCATGGATGCAATTTAACATTCAATCTCTTTCTCCCTCTGTTTTCTGAAGGCTTGTATGTGATGAGTGATCATTAACCTAACTTGAAACCTTAAAATACAGCTATGATCTGTTTCTGAGTTTCTAATTAACCTTTACACTCACAAAATAGGTATAAACAGGCTATCTTTCAAGCTAAAGTTAAATTTTTGTCTTCAGGGTAGCTTTAGTCTCCTTCTCAGTGCATGCCAAGCAAGCATGACAGCTTGCTTTCACCAGTTTTCATCTCTTCTCCTTTGCCCAGATTAGACATGACCACAGTTTCATGATCACGGTTTGACAGTGCAGTGATAACCAGGCATGCTTAGTCCATTGGTCATCTGGTATCCTTGTAGTAATCTTGATTCTGAGTCTATCTTCATGCCCTGTATCGACAACCCCTTCAAAACCCGTTTTCTGGTATTTTAATATTCCATCTGCTCACCCTCACACTGGCAATGCCTATTGTGTGGCTGAAACAATTGTTCCAGAGTTTGATTTTCTATGACTTCAGAGCTTGGATATGTAAGAATAGAAAGCTGAAACCGAAGAACCATTTATTGTGCCTTGCTATCTATACAGCCGTATTCCCTTCTCAATGAGAAGAAATAAAGGAATAGGTGTGAGTTCAGCTTCTTTTCAGACTTCAGTCAATTTGAGATGAAATCTCTTGAGCTCTGGTGTTTGCTACAGAGGATCAAGAGACTGCTGAGCTTGCTTTCCATGCACTATTTGAGAGGTCTGTGGTTCTAGTGCTTTATAGTAAGCCTAAGGGAAATCTGAAAAACAGTCTAACTCTGATTATGAGCAGCTGCTCACCTTGACTAGCCCAGCTGTTGAGATTCCCGCATTGAGATGTACCCTTCGCATCAGCTGTAGGACTGATACATTTCCTAGATTTTCTACCAAAAATTTGGGCTTCTCGAGAACCTGTTTACACTGACCCCACTGCAGAATTCCATTTCATGTCATGATACCTACTGGAGAGCTTGGCTGAGGTGATTGTGGTCTAATTGCTGTCAGGTCCTTCCCACTTGTGCAGGCACTAGGTATATAATCTAACCTAATCTAACCTTCAGAATCCCACTAGAATTAGTACAGAGGGAGATGCATGTTCTGGAAACCGTGGACACTGTTACTTTAGCCATCAGATAACAAGAGGTTTGCTGCCCTTTGGACTTGGTGTTTGGCAGGGCGGCTTCACAGGAGTTGACTAGTGATGACGGGCTCTGCTTCAAGGGAAGGACAAGTCTAGTGTTTGTGGCAGTGTGTCATACCTCTTTTTCATTCCCCAGTTATTTCCTTCTCCCCCGTTCCTTGTTTCTCAGTGAGAAGTCTGCCCCTTTTCTAACACCAGTTAACAAACCTGAGGAGTCGGGGCCAGCTGAAGATAGTTCCATCTTGTGGTCTATGTGCTGGGTAGTACTTGCCAACGGAGCATACTTGGCTTCTGTCTGGTATGCAAATTTCACATTAACAACATGAGGAACTGTGCAAGGCACAATTACCTGGCCTAAACGTACACAATCCTGTAGGAGGATGTCTACACCTCAGCTCCTGATGTTGAATGTCACCTAGATCTAAAATGGATCCCTTCTGCTAAGACTCTCTTGGTTACAGTTTCTGCTTGTCATCTTCAAGTTGATGAAACTTCTGAATCTTTTCTTTCCCTGCCCCCTAGTCTGTTTCTTATGCTGGTAAAGCTTTTTCTGTATAAAGGGCTTCATTGCCTTATGGGACCTAAAATCATGTACCTTCAGATAACACTGCCCCCTCCTTTACTGATAACTACCTGCTCACTGTTGGGGATGCTCCTAGAAAGTATTCCTTCTGCTTTCAGTTCCTGTGTACTTTTCCCAGGCTTACTGGTAGGTCTTCATGGCTTACTTCTTTTAGTTTTATTTACACTAACAAACACAGCTGTTTTTTCCCAGTTGAGATAGATACCTAGAGAGACTTATTTCAAGTTGCTTTCACATATGGTTCCTGACTTCCATCCTAAGCATTGTTGCTTCCATCCCCAGGTCTTATCTGAAATGCTGCCATAGCCAACACCATCTTTTTTGCCATCCGTGGTGCCAAAGGCGGCTTTATTTTTTGTATTGTCAGGACCCAATACTTGGCCTACCCAGTAGGTAGCAGTTTAAAGCGTCATAGCCAAAAAGTCTGTGGAGACACTCTGTTGTCTGAACACATTCCCCTAGTGATGCCATAAATGAGAGCTTGAGTGCTCACAAGTGTCCACATTCCTGGTATCTATCTATCTATCTATCTATCTATCTGGAGTGTTTTTCACGTGTCTCATCATCTTTGAGGTATTCATGGCTGATTGATTGATAGAGTGTAGGTCTATCTGAGGATTCTGCAAAAGACTTGACTCATCTGTAAGCATATAGAACACGTTATCTGATGATCTTAAGGGTCTTTTCCAACCTAAATGAGTCTATGATTCTATCCCTTGTCACCCATTGTGTGAACATAGCAATGACTGTCTTAAAGATGGCAAGACTGGTTGTGTAGCAGTAATTGAAATTCTGTAAGAAACCCACAGGTATGTCCCCTTCCTGTCCTTCTGAAGGGAAGATCCTTTTCACTGAGATAGATTGACAGAAAACAGTGTCACAGAGTCAGATGCCCTGTCTCTCAAACTAACTCCTGCAGTAATCATGGGGAAGGTTGTCCTGCAGTTGTACCATGGTGAAGGCAAAAATGTCACAAGCAGTAAGCTGTATCTGTAAACACCGTGATGTATCTGAACATGTTTAAAGTATCCAACCTGGAGAACTTCTGTTGCTGCTTTAGTTACTGGTAACTTGCTTTATGCTCTCAAAAAGATGAAAAAATATTTACTCCAAAACACTGGAACTGACTGAATGCGCTGGTACATCTCAAAGTATGACAAAGGAAACCTGCTGTTTATTCCACGCAGTTTTAGCACAAAAGCCGCAGTATGTTTTGCCCACGTGCTGAAACAACTCATCTTCTTTTAATATCTGCCATTTATGCTGTAATCGGTGTATCTATCTAATGAAATTTAATACTTCTAACCAATATGTGAAGCTAACATATTTAGTATCTCTAACTTCTAACAGCAAAACTTGATGTGCCCCCTAAACCTAAAAGAGCTCCCAAGGCCAAGAAGGTGGAAACTGTAAACTCTGACTCAGATTCAGAATTCGGCATTCCAAAGAAGACTGCGGCACCCAAAGGTAAGAGTTTTGCTGCTCAACACTCACGACTGTGTTCTCTGTAACACCAGTTCACAATCATTTTTGTGAGGAAGCAGAACTAGTGTCTCGAAAATTAGAACCACATTGATTTCTTAGTAAATTCATCACTAGTAGATTACTCAGCCACGAGCCTTTTCTGTGACAGTCTACTGACTTTTCTTGATAATGTGTGAACTTTTCAACTGAACTTCACTGTGGGGAATGTATTTAATAGCCCCCTACACACCTTTTATTTGTTCATCAGTTCTACTGGATACTGCTTACTTTTTATGATCTCAGCTTTTTACAACACAGTGAAATTTGTTAGTAATTCTAATAAGCAGCAATTTCTGGCTTTTTAAACCAGTTCTTTGGTATCCCAGTTGGTAGTTGAGGTTAACAGTAAATTTACTAAACAGTAAAGGTGAATTAATGCTGTGAAATCAGTACAGAAGGCATCTGTGGACTTGTAGTACTTCAGAAGTCTAGAAGTCATTGATCTAATGAAGTTTGTCCCTGTCTTGAGCCAACAGCTCGACTTGCTAGGGTGAACAGTAACTTTGGAAGAAGTATAAAAGATTTAAAACTGAGAAAATGAAATATATTGTATTTTACTGCTGTTGTGAAGAAGCTTGAGTTGTAAGTTAAATTTGAACTTTACCATGTAGACATGCTAACGTAATTTCACTAGGTTTTTTTCAGTTTTCTGAACTCTGGAGTTTTATTTAAAAAAAAAAAAAAGAAAAGAAAAAGAAAACAAAGTTAAATCATATTCTGTCATCTAGGAAAAGGCAGAGGGGCAAAGAAAAGGAAAGCATCCAGTTCAGAAAATGAAGGTGAATACAACCCTGGGAAGAAAACGCCTAAATCAACACCGAGCAAGGTCAGTTCCATCTATGCTCTTTTCTCCTTGTAAAAAGAACCTAAGGGATTACTTTACGTAAAAGGTACATGTCCTTATTATAGGTTGCCAATATGATAAAGGGAGTTTAGGTGTGTTTAGGAATTAGATGTTAAAAAAGGTTTCCTTCAATTGTGCATATTAAAAGAGAAAAACATACACAGCATCACAACTGATTTGTCTTTTCTTTTCTAAAGAAATCCAAGAAGGCCGCTTTTGACCAGGATTCTGATGTGGAAATCTTTCAGTCAGGCTTTGCCTCCGAAACTGCCCCAAAGCCACGGACGGGCCGGGCTAGAAAAGAAGTTAAATATTTTGCAGAGTCTGATGAAGATGATGATTTTGATATGTTTAATTAAGTGCCCAAAGAGCACACAAATGTTTTCCAACAACTATCTTGTGTTGTCCTTTTGTCCCTCTGTCGCAAACTTTTGTACATTTGACTTATTTTATGTGATAATGTAATTGATGGTTTTTATTATTGTGTGTAGGCATTTTAACATTTTGTTCTTACACCTACAGTTTTATGCTCTTTTTTACTCATTGAAATGTCATGTATTTGTCTGACTGGCTTGTAGAGATGTTCTAGACAGCTGTGCTAAAGCACATTTTAATTGTCATGGTTGCAAACAGCAAACCTGCTTTTTGAAATGAAGTTTAAACATTAAAAAATGGAAAACTACTGTGTGTGTTTGTGTGTGTGTGTAAAATTTGCACTAGAGGGACTACTTCTACACAGTTGGGTTTTTTTTTAAAATAAATATATTTTATTCTTTGCCAGGAGACTCCATGGAAAAAGGTAAACAGTATATGAACATAGAAAGCATTGTTAAACAATCTCAATGTACAAACAGAGCCAGTGAAAGTACATCACAGACTTGCTAGAATATATAAAAAAAAAAAAAAATCCACTAGTGCTTTAAATGAAACCTAAGAAACTGACACTTTAAATCTGTTAACCATTCTACCACAGTTTTCACTCTGCTTCATGGTGATTTAACAAGGCCAAGAAGGCAGATTCTCTCCTTGTGTTTCTGGAAGTCCTAGCTGTACTTCCCTAGCACCTGGAAGGCCGGATAACCCAGCTAATTCCTGGCAGTCGATTCTTAAGGAAATACCCTAGACTCGCCGATTCA
Source organism: Dromas ardeola (assembly GCA_013398915.1). Lineage (NCBI taxonomy): Eukaryota > Metazoa > Chordata > Aves > Charadriiformes > Dromadidae > Dromas > Dromas ardeola. The sequence continues at coordinate 9,196 of VYZM01021124.1, forward strand.
AAAGCTGCGACTGATTCTGCTGGTTATCGTCCCATGAAGTTTCCCTAATGGCTTGAGAACAAGTAAACAAAAACACGGTAACACTGAAAAGTGTTTCTGCCTTGGAGGCTATCATTACTGCAGAAGTGTCGGAGTTAGTCGTGTAGCTAGGTCACCAGCCAGGTAAGAAACCGCTTCTTTAAATTTTAAAGTGACATTAACAGTGGAACAAACGACATCTGAGTAACTGATCTGGCAGTTAATGCTGATACTGATGTCTTTTCTGCTAGCGCAGGGAATTTTTTGTATGCTTTTTACAAGGAAGGAGATGCAAATTGAGGGCATCAAAGACAAGTTCTCATGTTAAACTAAATCAGACGGTCCTTTCAGCTTCCTTTTCTGGATGTGTACAGTAGTCCATTTCATACGGTTGGTGTCTTGATCGGTTTAGGTATGGGAGGCAAAAGGAAAGCACCAAACATCCAGTATAGAAAGTACAGCCATAGATTTGTATGTACAAAGTCATCAGAAATGCAACCAGAATTTAAAGTTTGAGATCTGTCTTGTCACCATGCAATCTTGAGTGTTTCAGAGGAGAAAACAGAAGCTTAACTATTTTTTGCATGAAATGGCTGATTTAGAGTTTCAAAAGTTTGCATTTTCTAGGTTTAAGAGTTTAAACAGCAAGGAGTATATATTGATACATATGAAAAATTTCTTGGTCCTTGTTGAGTTTTTATCTATATATATATACACATATATAGATATATATTAAGTCCAGAAACTAAGCAGCAGTAAAAATGTTTGTCTTGCTTTTCATCCCTGTACATAAGGTATTAGGAATGTCTGAAGTAGCTGGAAAATGTCTTATTGCACCATAGGGGACTGACTGACACTGCTGTTATCCACTGAACTAGGTGAGATACTGGGACTGTGTTCTGCAGTATTTCCGTTTGAGGTTGGTGTCAGTGGTTCATGTCCTTCAGAGTTCTCCAACATTTCCTGAATAAGAGGTGGCATGGATCCAGGAATTTCCATCTTCAATGTAATGACACGTTCTGCACCTTTAAAAAGAAAACAAAAAGTCCTTTTCCATCAGCATGACTCGGTTTTGTTAGCATCATTAGTAGTAATTTCAGGGTATGTTATTTTAATGGATTTGGTGTCTCCTAGACTTCTTGCATACACAATTATGCAAGTGAACGACTGAATTCATTACAAGAAAAAGGAGTTAGATGAGGACTCCTTTAACAAATTAATTTAAAATGATGACATAGCAACTGATATTACAATACAGATAAATTGGATGAACTGCTGCTTTTCACGGAAGGAACCAAAATGCCATAAAATGATACTGAACAAATAAATTCAACCATGATCACGTAGATGTATTTATAAATTGGAATATACTTGACAGTTTTTAATCTCTACTGGATCTGCAAAGACTGTAGAATGACAAAAATTCTGGCTGACTTGTGTTAAATAGGTGAGGTGAATCCTGTAAGAGACCTGCAGCGATGTAAGTCGGAACTTTTCTTTCCCATATAGAAAACCGTGAAATAAGAATCAGAACTTAACAAACCGTTGTTTTATAAAAGAATAAATTCAGGCAAAAGGATACTTTTTTGCGAAGCTGTCTGCTGTAGTTTTCAGGCACCTTGTCTTGCCCTAATTAACCACAAAAGTACATGGAAACGCTAATACTGCTTACATCTGACTTAAGTGAAGCTAATTCTTCAGTTTTTTGCCTTGTCAAGTATTAACGGGTATTTTTATAGACAGACGGCTTTGCAGGCTATAGTGTGTGTAGGATTAAACAAAATGACTACGTAAAAGCCTGACTGCTCAGACTGTGAGCCAACAACTAATACTCCTTCAGGGGAAAAAAAAGCCCCACACTAAACCACCCAACAGTGCCTGACGCTCCTGAGATGTGTTAAGGCAGATGCCTCACAGTTCGCTCATAACTTGCACACGACATCAGCTTGATGCTCAGTACGCAGTGGTACAGCATTTAAAAAACGGCCGAGACCCTGCTTACGGAACTGCTTAGGCATTAATAAGTTACTACAAGCACAGGAATCCTTAAATGCTGGCTGGACAAAACTTCTCCGTGAGAAGGCTGTTAGCTGGGAAAAGCCTGATCTGTAAACCAGGAAGCTGCTTATAGTGACAGGCAAGCAACGGTCAGAAAGCCCCAAACAGTGAGCAGTAACATGGATACGGCGTTAGGAAGTACAACGTTCTCCTGTAAACGAGCGGTAGAGCTGAAGGGCTGAACGTTCAGCTACCGAGTGGTGAGGACCGTAAAGAGCGAGGAGTATTTTGGAATTACACCTCAAATAAAGTGAGGACATACAGTAAAGACTCTGTTCCGCCCTGAGGCGTGAATGTGCTTTACATATTTTGCTGGAAAAAGCGTTTTCTTATCAGGACAACATTAGACAATTTATAGCCACAAACCTCCAAGCTCAAATATCCAGTCTAACGCATTGCATAGGATTCCTGATCATCTTAAAATCTGAGCCTAATGGAATAGGAATCTGTGCTTTTTAAATGCAAAGGAAGGCAAGAAAAGCCAACAAAATTAAAGAGAAAAGAGGCTGGTTAGTGAAGAACCATTCCAGAGGAGAGAACCTTGGGCTATATTCTGCTTGTCCATGCTGCTGCGATGTCCATGCTGGAGAGAGCACGCTGTCTGTCACAGCGGTAGCCCCAGAGTGGAAGGGAGTGCTTATGTTCATGCCTTAACTGAGGAGCTTCAAAAAATCATCTACAAAGGCAATGACCAACTTTCCAAGTGAATGCTGATAAATAAGTCTCTTCAAGAACTGTTAGGAACAAAGGGGCAAGCTCTGTCATCGGAAAGAAGTTAATGCAGAGTTATGCTGAAAGCTTCTCTGAAAACCCATCTGTAGTGAGAGCACTGTTGATGAACTCAATTTGGAGACGTTAAATATCTGCTTTCTGCTGTTACGGAGTAGGTCGGTTGCGGCACCAGGTGTTTGTGTGGTTACCACAGTGCAGAGCCACAGTACTTTTTCAGGTCTTGCAAACTTCCAATTTAATACCGGGATAAGAAAAGTCAGAAGACAGACTCTTGCTGCAGTCCCACAAACGCTTACTGCTTTTGTCACAATACTTCTAATGCCACAGAAGACCGTAGCTGCATAAGGAACTCCAGTGTAAGGAGACAGTCGCAGCCTCTTGGGTTCCTGCTGACTTTGGTAATTGCTTTCAGGGACCACGTACCATCAGGAGTCATTGCCTTCTACTGTACATCTTTTCAAATGACACCCAAGACACACCCACCCCTCCAGGACATCACCAGTCCTTTGGTATGATTTAGTTTTACCATAAAACATTAATGACATAATTAAAGTTAAGCACTTTGTCAGAATAGAAAGAAGAATCCTTTCTTGTGCGTTGAACACAAAGAGGCTGAGCCGTGTTCTTGAGGAGCCGGGGGGCTTGGGCAAAGGAGCAGGAAAGTGGAAATACATCTCCCACAACCACAAACAGTAGAAAGAAAGGGCTCCCCTAAATATTTTTATAGCTCATTTCTGCTGGAAGTTTATTTTGTAGATGGAGCTCGTTTTACTGGAGGGTGAACGGCAAGCTTTTGATAACCTGGGAAGTGGTTCCTTTTTAAGATACTTTTGCTCCCAGCTCTGGCGTTTCCCTTCTAAGTTAGTCTGTTGGTACTAATCAATCCAATTAAACTGCTCGCTTCTTTTTAAAAACATAGCTGTAGCTTAATCTTTTAACTCAGATATGCATCATTTAAGTGTAGCAGTTTAGGTTTTAATGTGGAACAAGTGTATTTGAGTGATTTAACTGCTTTTTTATCCCCTGAAGTCTTCTCAAAAACCACGTAAAATGAAATCAGTAATTTTTTTGAAAGCATAAGCCCAATGTATGGCTACATAAGTACCTGTACATACAAGCCCATGTGCTTGCTTAGCGAATCTGTAGTTGAGTAAGCACAGTAAGAAAGTGGAAATGCATCAACCGCTGTAAAAAATAGGAATTGTGGCACTTCAGACTCTCTGTATTCAGGCTGGTGCATCTCCCATGCAGCTCTCCAGAAGTCTGGAGGTGAACATACACGGAACAGCCAGGCAGGTCTGAAACTGGGTCTTGGGGAGGTGCAGGGGTACACAACGGAGAGGAGCACGGTCACCTTCCAAGCCACAGCGCAGGGCAGAACGGGGTGCGGGGGGGCTGCAAACAAGCTGACACTGCCCTGAGGGTCCACTGCCGCTTTCAGAACTGCTGCCCAGCCTCCCCTCTGGGCTGCACGTGTTGAGGGACAAAGCACAAAGCGGGGAACCCCTCTGAAAGCATTCAGCTATCCCCGTGCTTTAGAGATTTTATGTCACAGCGCTTAGGCTGTCTGTATTTCACATGATCAATCACATACAAGACTACACAAAACGTTAAACCAAAGTTGATCCACGTGAGCGCAGTTAGTTTGGATTAGAGGTGCTGAATCTCCAAAATTCTGCATCAAATCAGTTCTAAATCATCAGTAGGTCAGACCCCAGTTCAGGGCCATTTTGGATGCACAAGTGTTTTCTGCCGTCTGTAAACACTTTGGTTCTTTGAAAGCCATTAGTGATACAAAGTACATGTTGACGCGCACCCCCTTGTAAAGATTAACAAAGGTTTAATTCAGGGGTTTATCTCGACTTAAAATGACTAACAAAGAGTTCATGCTAATGATTTGCTAACCTACTTATACCTAAGATGTCATCTGCACTCGAAGCCTCATGAAGAATGTAGCACCACGTATGTCTAAAGCAGAAACAATTTAAACACAGGCGCATAAAGAAGAAGGGAAGAGAAAGGTCACAAGGACCTTTCTTAAATATATTAAAAAAATAACAGCCCAGGTCTCTAGGCCAGTTTCCTCTGAAAGGTAACACTACCGCTGAATTATTGGGAGACACCGTACCTTTTGCACTGATGCTACGAAGATCTGTGATTTTCATTAAGATCTTTGGGAACATATGAGGCTTGTTGGGTCGTCTCTTTCGGATATAAATCTTCAGTGCTTCAAGCAATGGTTCCTGAAGCTTATCCACTTTCATTGGTTCTTCAAGGTCCTGGCGATCTGTAGGAAAGTATCATATCACTCGTATGATTTTAAGTAGCTTTTTTTTTTTTGTTACAAACTCCAAATCACAGAAGCTCCTCATTGTTCTTGATCAGAACTCCACGAATTTCATCTTTATCTCCACTTACGACCCACACTCTGTACCGAGTACTCCATAGGAAGAGGATAAACCATGGATTTCTGAAACTTAGATTCCTTTTTCCTTGGTGACTGGAAATGTTTGTTATTTGAGTGGTCCAGAATTATCAGTTCGCTCTTGTACCTCCCTCTCCAAGGAGAAAACACCTTGCTGCCAACGGTATTTGGGAATTAATTTTGTGTGCGTCACTGATAAGCTACCTAGGTATACAAAGAGATTACAGCTCTGTAATGTGCTTTTTGTATCAGCACTAAAATACAGCGAGTTACCAGCAGGTATCAGCAGATGGCAGTGCTCGCCTGAGCGACAACAAACGTCAGCCATAAACCAGGACGGACCGGTCATGTATTAATGACATCTCGGAACCCATCATTGCTGTTGATGGGTTATGGTTAGAGACACATCAAATGGGAATGATTTTGTACTAACGGGCCGTTGTCAACAAAGACTGACTCGCGTTTTTTAAACGTTCTCTAGTAGCACCCGGTTTGTATTTCAACAAAATGGCCCAACCGAACAAGGCCGTGTTTCTACTGCTAGTCCACCTTTTGCAAAGGAGGAGAGAGACCAGGTGATTAAAATAACGGAAATTTACAGAGGAATTCTGGAAATTATCTGAGACTTTGCTTTTTGTATATTAAAACCATGATTTTACTTAATTTCACTTGACAATGTCCCTTTCAAGTTGTAATCAGCCCCCCCCCAATCATGTCATCAAGTGCCACTATGCTAATTTTGAAGTATAATCTATTTTTTTTTTCGAAAGAAAGTTATCAACAATGGCTTCTGTGTGAACGTAACTATCTGCATATGCATCCAGTTACATTTATGACTAAAAGCTGCGCAAGGGGCATTTTGCCGTAACAAAGGACATTCCGACAGGTAGCCATATACCGCTTACAAAAACATGCAGCAGGATATATCCTGTAGTCCTTTATCAGGCAAATAAGAGGATCGGTTGCTTGACAGAATGATTTGATTCATTTTAAAAAGTTCCAATAATAAAACCAATAACTATCACCCGTGGAAAACAAACCTCCAGTGTTAAATGGTTTACAGAACGTATACAATAATATTACATATTTCTCTATTTTATGTATATGTTTTAGTACAGGAAAGCAAAACCAGTAAAACGTAAATGAAGATCTTATCGTGTCTGTCCTTCTCAAGCGCATCCGGGTTCATGCTGTACGATACCTCCACAGATTAAGCAGATGGCACTAAGGAGACCTGTTTCGGTATCATCCATTTCCAAAGGCAGGAGCTGGTTGGCAAACGTGAACACGAGATCCGTCAGTGGGCCAAATCCGGCGTTGTGCATCTGAGTTCTGTTTAGGGTAAGGCCATCTGAAAAGGTCATGGTGTCCTGTTCTGGTGTGTATCTTGTGCAAATTCTAAGGATCTGTGGAAGGACAAAAAAAAAAAA